>VYZM01020048.1:113962-163736 GCA_013398915.1 Dromas ardeola
TTTTTTTTTAAGACAAAATGCTCTGGATTTGTGGGATCAAAAGCATTTGGACACCGTGCAATGAGCAGATGATTTGTAATTAAAGAAAGAAATTAATGCATATACTAATAGAATGGAAACAGCGGCACAAATGTTTTGGTATAGATGGCAAGAACAGTTTACAGCCCGTAAAAAATTCTTTGAGAAATATTGCAGTAAAGTCCTTTCCCTTGCGCTCTTGGAGCGTGTCAGCGATCGATGGGTTGACACAATACAATATGTTAACACTGTGAAATTCCTTTATTAAAACAGGATTAAAGATACTCTGACTTGGACTGGAGCATTCTGCTTTGGGTTTTTGATCATCAGACAGTTCCAGGATTTCAGGGTTAATTCTAAATGTCGTATTTTGCCACTATTCATTGACGGTTGCAAATAGCGAAGTTCAGAAAAAAAAAAAAGAAGGAACAAAAGAGGTTTCAGATATCACAGTCTATTCCAGGAAAGCCTGCCAAGTCTCCAGAAAACTGAACTTAGTAACTGAAACTATTAAAATCATAAAGTTTTATAGAATTTTCATTTTACTATGCTTTCATCCTATGGTATTTAATAGAGGAGGTTACACACGGGATGTCATACCCTTCTCGGGCTGTGTGATGAGGTCTCGGTTGGTATGAGTGACGGCAGTTTGTACGGCAGAGCCGGCTATCGAGGTGTCGTGGTGCCACCTCTCTGACATGTTCTCTGCGCCACCACGTGTTTCCACCTTCCCCATGTCAGGAAAATGCCTTGCTCCCAGTGATGTTCTTCCTCCTGCAAAAGCTGGGGGAGGGTAACAAATAGCTAAAACAGCTTCTTGTGGGACTGCAGGTGGAGCGTGCCACACGTTTTTTGTTTTTTTTTTAATAGCAGTTAAACAAAGGGAACGAAATAGTTTTCCAAAACATTAATCTTGATCTTACTCCTAGGGCTTCAATTAATGCTTTCGTTTTGTGGGAGAAGAGCGGGGGACAAGAAAGGAAACAGTCTCCTTAAGTAGGGTATGTTTTGCCCACTAGCAGTTATCTCTGAAAGTTAAGGGTAAAGGAAGAGGCGATACTCCGTAACAAATCCAAAGGCGGTAGCGTAATAAGAGGAGGAACGGGCTGGGTGATCACAGCGTTGGACAGAGACTCCTTATTTTTGGATTCTTTTTTCTCTCTTGATAGGTCAGTTACGCAGCAAGGACAGGATTTGGTCTAACTGGGAGGTTTAGAGTGGATATTAGGAGACATTTCTCCCCGGAAAGGGTTGTCAAGCATTGGACCAGGCTGCCCAGGGCAGCGGTGGAGTCGCCATCCCTGGAGGTATTTAAAAGCCGGGCAGACGTGGTGCTGAGCGACATGGGGTAGTGGTGGGTTTGGCGGCGTTAGGTTGATGGTTGGACTCGATGATCCGAAAGGTCCCTGCCAACCTAGGCGATTCTTGGATTTTTCCCTCCAGAGCCAAAAATGCCACTGGTGCCACTAGACCATGTCAATATTGGGGCGCATTCCTCCCAGTGGGCATCATCGTGTCTGCTTGTTCCCGTCCCTGCGGGCTCCGCACATCTCCTCACAGAAATCTATGGACAGCATTTCAGCCGGATCAGCTCCTTGATCAGGTTCAACTGGTGGTTGTCCGGTGGCAACCCGGAGTTGCCTGGAGTGATGCTGTGAAGAGGCTGCACAAAGAGAGGATCTGAGCAACAGTGATGGGGGTTGCTTAATCTGTCACTCAGAGATTGGAAAGGGACGTTCTTCATCAGCCCTCGGATTGTGGCAGGGGACGATTTTTTCATGTTTTCCCAGTGCCGCTGGCAGACGCCGCGCCAGGGGGCTCGCTGCAGCTTTCCTCGAAGTGCCCCCGGCAAGGGGGACGTGCTTTCGGCTCTGGGAAACGCTGAAACAGTGGAACTCGTTCCCTCTGGAGTTATGAGAAGTGGACGGACTCCTCTTTTTTTTTTTCTTTTTTTTTTTTTTTTTTACAGTGGAAAAAGCATGAAATCATAGCCACATTGGCTAGATTTGGTATTCATTTAACAGTTAAACTCCCATTATGTTTTACTGTTCGCTACATGCCATTTTTATATGCTGCAGTTTTATGTATTTTGCAGTTAACTGTTTGAAAGGAGAAAGAAGTGATTTACCAGGACTGTGCCTTTTCTCCCCACTAACTCTGTGCTTTCCTTGTTGCTAGGATGGTATTTGCTTTGTATTGCACGTGGGCATATTGGAAAATGAAAAAGTATAAAGTTTTACTGTCTCATTGTTCATAAGAGACCCCTAGAAAAAATTGCCTGTACGTGTGTTGTGATAAATCATCCCTATCTGCGGATATGACCCCAGCTGTAAGTACTGTTACTTGTTGCTTCGGGAGGCAAGTTACTGAGAGCATTGTTGGTCTCACTCTTACTCTTGAAAAATGCTCGAGGCATGATGTTTGCTTTTTAGATTAGTAACTTTTATGCATTAGTTCAAAAAACTAAAAGAAACAAGAAGCTGATAGTTCTCATTGTTTAAAATCAATAGCCGCCTTTCTGTTAACTTAATTAACCCTGGCCTGTGCCCGTTGTCTGCTATTTATTTGTCAGGAAAAGTTTCCTTAGTCACGTGTGCTTTGGCTTAACTGGAGATTTTGTTCTTTTTTTTGCAGTAGTTCCGTGCTGCGTGGCGAAGTTCTCTGAGAAAGACCTTTTCTGAAAGAAGCTCTGTAGAAGCAGATGAGTGGACACCATGGCTTTGAATCTGCCCGTTGAAGAGGAGCTCACGCTGAAGCGAGTGGATTCTCCTTACTGGAACCGCTGCCCCAGCTGGTGGGGGCCCTCATTTGAAATCTGTAGCAGTAGCTTTTAGTTAGGTCAGTTAAGATTGCCTGAGGCACAGTGCCGAGTGGGCAGAAAGGCATGGGGTCCTCCTTCCTTAGCCCAGCCAGCACTTGAGTAAGATGCTTGCAACAGGGACCCAAAGCCACAAAGCTCCAGAAGTTGTAATTAATTCCATAGTACTAGATTTAGCACTTGTGCAGTTGTTATCTGGTGAAAATGTAACCAGGTTGACTGCTTCTTACTTAACATGGTTGTCATTTTACGTATCTAAAATGATTTTGAAAAAGATGGTGGAAACTCTGCTTGACTTGCTGTCTCGCTTCTCTGGGAAGCTTGTTTTGCTGCTGTGATGAGTCTGCCTGCTGGGCTATTACAGTGAAATCACACCCTAATCACGCAGTTTTTTAGGAGCAGCAACTTATTTTTACATCTCTGAGATTGCAGTTTTGGGAGTTACCCTGCAGGTTTCAGGCTTTTGAGCGTGTTTCCCCCTAAAAATCGGGCCAATTCAAGTTCACACTGATAAATTAGATGAGAAAATAAAGAGAAGGCGTTGTATTAGAGCCTGCTTTGTAATGTTCATTGAGCTCCGTGATAAGTCACCATGTGGAGGTCCTAGAGAGCAATGAGCTGAAGGTGGGCCAGCAATGCACGCTCATGGCAAAGAAGGGCTGGCAGTGTCCTGGGCTGTGTTAGGAGAAGCATCACCAGCAGGGTGAGGGAGGTGATCCTTCCCATCTCCTCGGCCCTGGTGAGACTGGTCTGGGTGTGTTGACTCTCCGGTACAAGAGGGGCATGGACACACTCAAAGAGTCCACCCACAACTGGAGCGTCTGTCACATGAGGAGAGGCGGAGAGAGCTGGGGCTGTTCAGGCGGGAGAAGAGAAGGCTCAGGAGGGTCCGATCATTGTCTATAAATACCTGATGGGGCGGTAAAGAAGATGGAGCTCTTAGTGGTCACCGAAGACAGGACTAGAGGCAATAGGCACAAATTGAGATACAGGATACATGTCTAAATGGAAGGAAAAAAAAAAAAAAAATATATATATATAGTGAGAGTGGTCAAGCACTCTCCCAACAGGTTTCTTGAAGAGGTTGCGGAGTGTCTGTTGTCGGAGATAATTCCAAACGCGACTGGACACGGGCCCGAGCAACACGCTCTCGTTCATCCTGCTTTGAGCAGAGGGTTGGAGTGGATCATCTCCACCCACCCCTTCCAACCCAAGTCATTCTCTGGTTCTGTTTCTCAGAATTTGGCTTGGGCAGTGCTACGTTCATCTAATATTAATGAAGATTTTGTGGTTGATGTTTTTAGCTGTTGAGTAAAATATTGTGCTTAATGAATGTTTTGTGAAGTACAGTATGCATTGAATTCTGGCTCTGATTTCCAAAATGACAGCGCTTACTGAAACTGCATTATTTTAAAATGTTCCTTGTCGAGAGAAAAAGCGCTGCCCACCACCTTCCCTGTGTGCTTTTAGCCACAGTCGGTGTGTGACTGGAACTCCTTGCTGGGTGATCGCTACAGGCTCCAGCTCGGGACAATCCCAAACCCAGGTGCAAAAAGCCCAGAGCAGGCTCCGAGTGTCCGGGAGCACCAGTAAGTGACATTCTTCTCAGGGCAACCGCTCCATCGGTCGTTCGTGCACCGGGAATGAAGGGAGGCAGCGGGAAGTTGGGCCGTTTGGATTTAAATGTCAGCTTATTTTGAAACACAGTCTCTGCAGTATGTAGGTCAGCGCTAAAGGGCTAGACTGTATCTGCAAAGGTGCTGAGAAGGATTAATTTCCCTGGACAGAATTCTAGGGTGGTTTTTTTTTTTTTCAGTGCGCCCTCAAGCAAAGCTGCACATTCTCATTCACGACGGGCTCAGGTTTCGGACCGTCTGCCCAAAGGGGAAATTTATCCTGGCAGCTGCTGAAAGGGGAACGCTTGTGGATTGGCACCAGTTTGTGCATAAAAAAAAATTAATCTTTTTTTTGCTGCGTTTAGGGTAGCTTTTCAAGGATGGTTTATTTACGTTTCCTTCTGTGCTCTCTAACCATTTGCATCAGCGAGAGTTGATATTCATGTGCTTCCCGGCCAGGCACCTCCGTAGCGGTCCTGCCCGGAGACAGGCGCTGCTGCTCTGCCGAGCCTTTTGAAGAGGTTCTGCAGTCACTAGCTCCTTACGCCACGCCTAGCTGAAGTCTGTATTGCCGAAAAGCACATGCTGGTGGTATAGTAGTATTTTAAACGTAATAAAACCCAGTCTAATGGAATATTTAGGGAAGGCTTAGAATCTTATTAATAGTCCTTCGTATGAACACGAACCTTGTTTCCCTTCTCCCCCTTGTTCCCAAGCAGTCTGAACTTTGTCAGGGCCTTGCAGCCTCAAACAAAACATTTAAAACTTGGCTGAAGTTTAAATGACAGTAGAACAAAGTCTGGAAAAATTACTTGATATTCAAGACTATTAACTTTAAATAGTAATTTATTACTTTCTTTTTGCTACTTCTTTTGGTGCTTGCATATGCAGGAATAGATTTTTAAAACAGATTCTGTAATTGTCACGCAGCATATCTTCTCGTCCTTTACAGATTGATAGCGGTCCTCAAATTATAGCAAAGGAACATGTCTGGAGGGCCTGGGTTTTTATGGCGATTGCCAGGATGCCTGAACACAAGGGCTGCGTTAGCTCCTCTTCATTCTTTCCTACGCCGTCAAACGCGCAGAGTCCCGGGCAGATGAGAAGCAGGTGGAGGACTGTGCCCAAGACGACGCTGGACGTATTCCGCGCAGCCTGCTGGAAAGACCGCTTCGAGATGGCTTTGCTCAGTAATTGTGTCAGACAGATTTCCTAGCGCAGTTTGGCAAGTTCCTCCCAACGCTTCTCCTGGTACGTGCGCGCCTAACTTGTATGTGCTGCGTATCTTAAAAGAGTACAACTCCATCGTTTAAAAGAAGGCTTGCAGAAGGTGCTATTTACTGAGTTAAATGTGTTTTCCTGGAATCCTGATGGATTGATTTATTGCTTCTGCAGTTTTTTCTGGAAGCTGCCACACGGTGGAATTGTGCCTTCTGGGTCAGAGATGAAAGGAGCTGGCCAGTAACGCAGTGGAACTGAAACAATTTTTTCCAAAGGTGCGGTAACATTTTAGCTGTTGTGTTGAAACTCACTGTTTTGCCTAGTCGGTAAAGACAACTAATTCAGATTTTTGCAGCAAAGAAAATACTTGGATTCTTTGTTGCAGGACATTTTTGTTGCTGCTGTTTTTTTGAGGAGTCTGAGTCAAAAAATACTCTGTTTCGACCTCTTTTTCATGAATCGTGAAAAAAAAACCATGGTCTGGGATTGTGTTTGTGTATGAGCTTGTGCTAAAGAGCTTGGGTGTAGGTATTTGTCCAAAATTTATTTGTGGACCGGTCAAAACTGACAAATTATTCAGCGTACGAGACTGGCCACGTGGGTGCTGTTGGACAGCTGGAATTATAAAAGAAAAATAATGCCGATGTCTTAACATGATGTCACCTCTGGTTTGTGAAGGCAATTAGAAATCCCTTCGGTAAGCTGAGTATTGCACAGAAGTACAGGCATTGCCACATCAGATCACTGGCTCTCCTGCTACAGAGTGACGATTCCTTACCAGAATGCTCAGGCTGGAAATCGTTCCCAGAGCCCGCAGTCTGGAATAGGTGAGGGAGGTAAAAAGAAAGGAAACCCAAAACCAAGTTACAGATGAAAAATCCTAGGAGGCCGCCTTTGTGATTCATACTCTGTCACCAGCTCTCGGTTTTCACAGATTTAGAACTGTGATAAGGGACAGTGGCCTCTCTCGGAAGCCTGTGCTTTACGTCAGGGCAATCCCAGGCTTTTCTCGGGACGTGCTGTTTCCAGTCCCAGCCCCGTTCGGAGCCTGGCACCTTTCTGGGAGCTCCACAGGCAGAGGGAGGGGAGGAAGGAGTTGGCGGGGCCGAAGGAACGACGCGTACGCTCTGACCTTGGAAGGCTCCTTATCTTTGGATATTGCTATGTCCGCTGGAGTGGAGGTTTTAACGGGGTCAGCTCCAGAAATGCCACGCTGCACTTAGAAAACTTTGCAATTCTGACACCCAACCGAAACATTACAGATGCTAGTTTTAATAAAGTGCAAATAGGCTGGAAATCTTAATGAAATCAAGTTGAGATACTGATTCCATTGTGCAAATGGCAGCATTTGTAAGATTCCTAAAATGCTTTATTTGAATGAGTGACCATCAAAATCCCCAAATCTCCGGAACGTTATTCCTAGGCAGAATGCGAGAAAGCAGCCAAACCCATTTCACAGTGAATTCCACTTCTACACAGAAGGAAAGGTCCTAATACCAAAAAAAAAGCTTACAAGAGATATGTAAATAGCTCCCTCAGTTCATCGCATTTCTCACGTCAGTTTATATGCAATACTAATTCTGTTGACTAGAAATCACAAGAAACTCTGGGTCTAAGGTGAGGGGGTGAGGGCTTTCGGTTTCACCAGTCTATCTGCAGAGAATGCACAGTAAATGTAGCACTGGAATTAAATATTTTAATATGATAGCATGTAATTTGCAAATCATTTCTTCTGACTCGGTGGAACCCTGTTTTTTAAAAAAAAAAAAAAAGTCGTCACTGTTAAGGATATTCAAAGAGGTTTTACTTTGAAGACTTTGTCAGTTTTTCTCAGGCCTGCCTTCAGAGGATTGTCATTCTGTTGGTAGGTCTTGGGTTCTAACGGATTTTCAGCTCGTTGAAAGTATTTATGGTGGGCAGTGGCATTAGAATGTTCAGGTAACGGCTTGGCTTCTGAAGCATAGCTTGGAAGCTAAGTGACAGCGACAGGAAAAAGTTCTGGTCAGTAGTTGAGTTCTGTATGGTTTTTGCCGCTGCTCAAATCACACCCAAATCCAAGTACTTTATGGTTTTAAAGCAGAATTTTAAAAAGTCTGCGTATGCTTTAAAAATTGCAGATTTTAGCTGAAACTCAAACTCTTAAAACACTATAAAAGAATCTGCGCTGGAGAGATTTCCAGCCAGGATGAAACGCGACCAGTACTGGAATTTTCATTTGCAAGATCTGATCTTGCAGAACTGTTTTGTGTACTTCCAGGTAGTTAAAGTCTGGACAGTCGAAGATAAGCAGCTAAACTCTGCGTGCTTATGAGGGCTAAACCTAACTTGCAGAGACCCCCTCGCACCACAGACACGTCTCCCTTGTTAAGAGGCGTGTATAGACTGTGAGTTTGCAGTGTTTGATCCTGATCACAATTTACAAGGATGATTTTCCACAATCTCAAGTGATGCAGCGATCAAAGATGTACTTTAATGGTAATTTTCAGTTTGGTGGAGCAGCTCCTGACTCCTGCATGGAATGCCAGCTTCAACAAGGTGGGTTATCCATATGTATGAAGTTCATAGTCACAGGAAAAAACCTGCTGCTTTCTTATGCCCCTGTAAATGAAGGAATGGAGGAATTAACAGGGTCTCTGCTGTATCAGCTGCTAATTTTCACGAAATATATCAGAACTTTGAGACTTTGACTCCACCTCTAAATTTGATTAAGATGAACCAGTGGGTTCCAAAGGAGAGTGGGAACAGGAGCCCAGACAGACCAGCAGCACGATCCACAAGTGTCATTCCTTTTGGAAGGAAGACTAGAAATAATGTGAGATTGGGAGTCTCCTGTTTGGGGAGAAAACGTCCTGCAAGTGAAACATGTGATGGAGCTCTTCTATAAATACGGAAGAACTCATGTTGAAAGAGCGGAGGGTGAGCACTGCCAATGAATCTGGGACCCTTTGCTGGAACACAGGAGAAATTCAGGATTCATTGTTGCAGGAGTTCGGTCCACGGGGATGACTTTTGAGCCCCAAGCGCATCCTGCAGGGATGCCTTTTTCTCACTTTTTTGCAACAAAGGAATATAGACTATCCTGATTTCATCTCCCCGGCTTGTTGTACGTTAAGTCCTCCTTCTACAGGGAATCCGTATCATAAGTTCACCCGGTGTGAAGTAAATTTGAGTTCTTCGGAAATAAAGCGTGGTAGTGGAATTCTCGCGCCCTTAGTGAGTAATCGGTCGCTGTCTTCAGGGCCGCAGGGAAGGCATGGGAGCAGACTGCCCCACCTCCTAGCCACTGCGGCGTCCTTTCGCAAGGGTTAGCGTTAAGTGATAGACGTGTGTTAAGGAGTGTGCTGGTGAACCTGGGAAATCCTGCAAATAATAAGGTTATTTAGTCCAACAGAGATTTAAGTATTTATTTGGCCTTCTTTGCTTGAAAAGAAGATAAATCAGCCGGAAAAAAAATCTCGTTTTGAATGATGGATCTCTTAGTCCTCAAAAGAATAATGACTTAAGTTTAGCCAGAAACAAATTATTATTTCCTCCGAAGCATTAGATTCTTGACATACTCATCAGTGAGTGCAAGAATATTACATCACTCTGCTCTGGGAATAACCGTTTCAATCTTTTTCTGCCTCATTCTGTAAAATGCCCTGTGAGAAGGAACCAATTCCCTGAATGAAATCTCATTTTCTCTGTCCTTTTCCCTGCTGAAGTACCCTATAAACACTGAAAAGAATTAAACAGAATAGAGGTAACAAAGTTATACTTCAAAAAAACATTTAAAAATCCATGACTTGCTTTTTACGTGGCACTCAGTCAGAAATCTAATTTCTTATTATCAACTCATTTATAATAAGCGAACTGACGTTTGTATTTTGTAGTGTAAATAACGTTAAAAAAAACGCTGTCAGGATTTTCCGGTCGTTTCCCGAGGCACCGTACGGCAGGTTTCCATGTGCACGACAGATGGCTCCCCGACAGGAGGGACCTCTGTGGTTGGGCACCTGGAAGGGAGCATAAAGCACGGGTTCCAGCCCATTGCTGCTGGGTTTACGTACGGAATCAATAAGTAGTTTATTAGGGGAGGGAGGGAGTCTTCTGGTGCACGGTGGTTCACTGTGCTTACTGTTCTGTCCTGGTAACTGTTGGAACGGTTTGGTGGTTTGGGGTTTTTTTCCCCCAAAAATAGGCTACGGTTCAGCCAGGTTTGCCGAGAGGGTTCCTGTGGTGTAGGTGGCAGGCAACTTTGCTTAACTGTTAGCGATGCGTGATCAGGATTTGACTCTTAATGAAGTAACCGTTGTATATTAGAGTGAACAGTCATCGCAGTTAGCCATAATTAGTCATTTCATGGAGATTACACCTCCACATGTGTGCGCCACGTTGGTCTGCCTCACAAGGATCCTCAGGAGGCTGCAGCCTGCGCTGCATTGCCCAGAAACTTCAGCCCCTGCAAATGTTTTAAATATACTCAGGAAGTTAATGGCTATAGCGTGGTCATTGTTTGAATTAAAGTTGGGAATCGTATTCCGAGGTTGCTGAAGTCAGTGGGAAGCCCAAGGCCTGGACTGGCAGCGACTCCCGTTGCTCTGCCTGTGATAGTAGCTAGGGACAGAGATTCGTGGCCTTGTGACATTTGTTTGAAGCTGCAAACTGTTTTTCTGATAGGAGAGTGTCCCCATTGTGGCAATTACCCTACCGTGTTCGGCAACTGGAAGAGAAAAAAACCACAGAGAAATGATTTGTTATCCCCCCTCCGCACGTCCTTCGGTGAGCGTAGGTGGGGAAGAGCAGCAACGACAAGGGTCACATTCACACTGTCACGTTGGAAGGGGACAGATTTCAGAGGTTTTATAAGCATCAGCTTGAATTTTGAAGTGCCTTCAGACGTGAGAGACTAACTCTATGGTCTTAAAGACTGCAGATGAAGAACTGCGTGTTCTTTTGGCGTTGATGAGCGTCCCCAGATGCTTCTGCTTGGGCTGAACTTACTGAACCGATTCCCCTGGCGGTACCAGGGATGGGGGTGACGCCACGGGTGTTGGCTCTAGAGACCATGTCCATCAAGGGTTTCTGAGTGAATGTAGCCATGATGTGGTGATGTAATGTGTCCTTGTAAATGAGCAAGATCTAGCAGATACATAAAAGGTGGTGTTTCTTTCCCCATAGTGGCTTTATTATCTCATGCTATCGATAGATTTACCGTAATAACAGGGGAAAGCTCTCTTAGAAACGAAGCTTTCGGTGTTTTATCCATCAGCAGAGTAAGGTTTTATCAACAACAGGTTCTAGATACCCAAATTTGTATTTCACGTGCTGATTGTATCAGTTGGTTGGAATCTTCATTTTGGAAAGAAAAGCTGTCCAAAACCTATGGAAAGGAAATGTGATGTGGTCTGGAATGGTAGTTCCTTCGTATCTCCATCCATAGGGGGTCACTCTTCCCTCTGATTTATACCTGGGAGTGGACATCATTAGAAGATCTGTCATATTCCACCTTGTTTAGTTGGCAAGAAGGAGAAGCTGCTGGTTTTTCTTGGGTGCGTGCTGTTGAGTAATGTTGATTAGAGTTACTGGCCCTGGAAATAGCAAAAGAAATGAGAAAGCGCAGTGAGAGTAGAAGACGACGTGACCAGATACTGCTTTCTAATGGTCAGTCCCATTAACCTGCCCACAGACGGAACCCTCGTGTCAGTTGTTAATGAGTTTTGGATCAGAGCTAGGCTGCAGTACCAGATGAGATGGGACGTTTTGTGAAGAAGCAGTCATAGCAGTTAGATCTGAGAAGTCAGAGAAGAGCTTTCAGTGGCTCACTTGGATTCCCGGAAGGTGGAAGTATGGATCCTTTAAGGCATACATCTCAAAGTCGCGATTCTTTGTTTAAAAGCCAGGCTGCTTGAAGTCAAAAATAAAGAGCCTAAAGCGTTGGCTTTTCAGGCTAACATGAACTCCAGTTCTTAATTTCTGTGAACTTTGTGTGCATCCTCAGAGTTGGTTCTGTTGTAGAAGAGCTTGGAGGATTTCTACTCAAATGAGTCCTCTTCTGTCCTTTCCGTAATACGTAAAGATTATCTGGAGCTTGTATTATTTCAGGAACTTTGACGCAGAAGATAGTCAATGAATGACTGAATACCGGATTATGGTGAGACAGAGTTCTGTTGAATTTTGGTGATGCTATTGGATGCTTTTGCCCCGCAGGAACATGTGGATGAAAAACACTCGTAGAAACGCGTGTCTTGTGTGCAGCTTCACTACTGTACTGTGGATGCTGATTAATTTTTGATATCCACGTGAATTTGCACCCACGTTTTGAGGGCGTCTCTGTGTCCATTTCTGAAAGGGCCGAGGAGGGACGAACCGGTGAGCTTCCCTGGGCAGAGGGAGAAGAGGTTATGGAGAAAGCCCTCTGCAGAGGTGGCTGGGGAGCTCCAGGGTTGTTCCAGCTGGCCTCCATCCTCCCCTTCCCCGCTCTTTTGTCTCGGTCTTCAAAGTCCTCTCTTCTCTGGCACCACGTGAAGCGTGATGTTTTCTTCATGGTCCACACGATGGGAAGTCGGGTCGGGCCAGCGTGTGCAGGAAGGGGTGTAGGACGTCTTTTCTGGTTGCTTTCTTTTCTTGGCTGTGTCAGTCATTTTGTGCTGGTGCCTGAGGGCAGGGCAGGTGTGAGCGGAGCCCACAATACCAGTAGAAGAAAGAAGGCAGAGTCTGTCCTAAAGGCGTGAGCACAGCTGGTCTGGAGAAGCTGTCTCTTCTGGCCTGGGGTGAGCGGAAAAGCATCTAAGTCTCAGAAAACTAAGTATTGTTTCCTTAGGAAAGTTTACTTAACTAATATACTTAATTTGCCAATGGTTATCTTTAAATTAGAGTTACAATCCTCTGGCTGATTGCTTCAAGGTGTATTTTTTTTTTTCCTGCGAGGACTCTTAAATCCCAGGAGAATCCCTTAAAACATTTGTTCCGGCTTGGCTAGAGATAGCGACGGGTGACTGCAGTGACACGTAATCGGAGATGGCTGCTTGGTCGGCCAGGACCCCTGTCTCCACCTGCTGCCATCTTTTTCACGTGAGCAGCTAAAGGCGTCCCCCAAGTGAAATAAACGCATCCGTTCAACACTCTGAAATGGGATTCAGGGCTTGTTTTCCCAGCAAATTTTAGAATTCATCAAAGTCTCAATTTGAGAAGCTTAGAACGCGCATAAAAGCATTGAACTTAGCAAAACGGACACATTCAGGGTACAAACACAGCCCTTAAGACAAAGCACGTTAAATATACACTTTTTATGTTGGATAGCCTCATGTGTTAAGCAAGTTGTAGAAGCAGAGACCCGTTCACCCCAGCTCTGCTTCGTCTGTTGCCAGGCTGTGGCCACGATGCTGTTGGGGGGGTCGGGGCGGATGTTTGTGGTTTGTGTAGCTTCAAAAAAAATCATCTGCTTAAAACCCTGCTATTTTGGTGCTTAGAACAATTTAGTTTATTTCTAAAAATGTAGAACTTCTGTTTGTAAGAGCTGTTTTTTTTCCCTACTTCAGATAACACGGACTGTTAAGGGCCTACTGTTACCTTAGTTTATGTTGTAACATCTAATTGCTTTTACGTAGAATCTTGGGAAATCGTCATGGATTAAGTTCGTGGTTTGCTGCAGGTACAATGAATTATATGCATCCAGTGAAAATTATTTTAACTGCCTTACGAAGGATAAAATTGCAAAATACTCAGTCCTGATCTAATCCTACTGTATTACAATTGCCAGCCTGTTTCTGTTCCTTTCGTTCCTTAAATTTGCATGCCTGGTGTCGAGAATCAAGTACGAGGAATAAGTAAACGTAGATGTTTCTTTTATGACAACTTGTTGGTGACGGGCTTCTGCCGTGGATTTCAGGTCTGGACCTGACTCAAACCAAACTTCTCTGGTGATCATTAAATTGGACTTGGAATCATGAGAAAATGTGCTGGAGAACTTGGAGTTGCGTCTGAACTCTCCGAGAGAAGAGGTGCAGTTCAAGCAATACGTGTGAGTAAAGGCTACCACGGATTCACCTTTGATAGTCCTTTTTTTGCTTTGCGGGTGGAATGGGGGCAGCTCCCTGGCTCAAAGGGAAGCACGTTGCTCGTGCCAGTGGCCAATTTCTTGTGTAAAGGAAGAAAAATAACACCCCAGCGTTATCTCATTGTTGCTGCAGGTAGGTACGAGGGTAAGAGGCAGAATCTTTCACCAAGCAATGAACCGAGGGAAAGCAGGGGACGAAGTGAGGATGGGGACAGAGGAGCTCTTCAGTCAGCGACCGTCTCCTCTGCTGAAGAGCCTCCCCTGTGGAATGAGTCGGAGAAAGGAGGAAATTCTTTGCTAGTGGCGGAATCCTTTGCGCAGGAAACCTGGGTTTGTAGATGAAAGGACTGGATTTTTATATTCAGACACTCTCAATAAGACGTTAAATACACAAGAGGAGCCATGACATATGGGCCATGTTCCACAATTTCAGAGCGTATTTCAGAATTAATTACGCTGACAAAATTTTACAAAGAGCAGCTCCAGACTCCTTTTTTTTTTTTTTTTTTTGGCAGCAGCCGGTTCTGGCTGCCGGGTAGCAGATGAACATGTTTTTCTGGTTTTATTATTTTGGGCTTGGCTCACATGCTTACTGTACAGATGATTTGGGGGGGAGCCGGGGGGGCAGAATTACCTACCTTCATTAACCGGGTTTAAAATCCTTGCCACGGTGCCCAGGTTTTGCCGCATTGCCCGGGGAGCGCGGGGGGAGGGAATGGCAATGGGAGTCGAGAGGGAGAGGAGGGAGCGCATCCTGGAAGGGGATGCCGGCGGCGGCGTTTGCAGCCGGTGCCGATGGCTGTCCCGAATCCAGGAGGCTGAGGTCTGGTCTGCGGAGAATTCCAGTGTGGTTTAGTCTAGACTAAACATTTTTGGATGCACTGAGCCTATCACTCTTGCTCAGTCTCCTCTGCCAGGGACTAATTGGAGCTGATGATCACCTACCCACGAGAATTGTGAATTCCAGTCAGAAGGTGCTGCTTTTTTTTTTTTTTTTTTTTTACTTTTCCTTTTTCTAAAAAGCATTTTACAGGTTTTGGCAGGAGGATATTTTTGGCTCTAAAATTACAAAAATACTTCCAGCATAGATTCAGGTATAAATGTTAATATGCTCCAGATTCCTTTGTTTAAAAATGATGCCAATTACAAACAAACAAAAATCCACCCCTCTTTCCAATTTGCTTAACCAAGTTGACTTTCTGTTCCTTTCTTGTCAGACTTAGAAAGCTCTTTCCTTCAGGCCTTTTAATCCAGGATTCATTCTTTTATTCTTGTTTTGATAGGCGATCGTGATCTGCTTCTCCCGCAGAACGGTATGGGTGGGATTTCCAAAGCACTCGCCCTCCGCCTAATGCTGCTCTCGCTCGGGTCAGTGAGATCAGTGTTTGGGGCGCGTTTGGAACCTCATTGTTGCTCAGACAGTTTGTGTTTGTTCGTTTATCTCTTAATTTATTTCTTAATGCACTTTCGGTGGATGGACCTTGAAGGCTTTTACTTTATACTGAGTTTTCAGCATATACTGCTTGACAGTGTGAACAAATGGAAGGTGGTATACAGTGTAATATAATGAATTTCAGGAATTATTGCAGGTTTTCTTTCAAATTTCAAGAGGAGATTCAAAGCATCTTCTCACCCTGTCTTCCCTTGCCAGGAAAGGTTCAGAAAGAAACCTTAGGGGCAGATATTTTAATGGTTGCCAATTGAATAAAGGTTTTTTTGAAGAAGAGGTATCAAAAGGCAATTGTTGTTAAAATTAAGGGTTTTCTAATGAGTTCTTTTGTGTGTGTTTACATAATGCTAATTCAGAAATAATAAGTCATGAAGTTTTTAATAATGCGTTTTTAATCGATACAAATTTCCAAATTCTTTCTAGATCATAACCAGATCCTGAAGGAGCAGCGAGAGCGCTGCGGAACTTGTGGAATGTGAAAACCAGAAGCTGTGCAGAGGAAGACTACTCAGCGCGTAAAGATCTTCAGGCTGCTGCCCCAGGAGATGGTGTTTCTAAGCATGAGGTTGCCTTGCTCTGCTTGGGGTGAGATGAAGAGTTGCTGTGGGTCAGATGTTGGTTTATCAGTAATATTAAAGGCAACATGAAATCACTTGCTGTTGGTAAAAGAATTGGTGGGTGTGACACGGTATTTGGGATTTCAGGAGCCCTTGAATGGGAAGAAATCCGATGTTGCTTTTTTAAGTCTGAACAGTTTTCTTTGGAATGACCGATCAGACTTCTCAGTGTACGGATTTCTCTGGTTGCCAAAATCCACCTGAAGCTGGTAAAAGTTTAAGTCCTTGGAGTTAAAAGATCTCATAATCACCGTTGCATACGTTATTGTACGAATCGGGAAACTATTGTCTTCTCTTGGTGGTGGAGCTCATTTCAGTGCTATTTCTGAAAGTCATAGCTCAGCTGTCTGGCTGAACGGGAAGAAACGCAGACTCCACGGGAAGTTCTCCTCACTTACTCATGGCTTCATAATTTCTACGGTAAAGCCCATGTTGTCCTGAGTTGGTTAGTTCTGGCTCCCATTTACTTCCAGCTGCCACCCAGCTTTATTCTGGATTCATCTGTCCTTCGGAGGAGAGGAGGCTCCCTGCGGGGCAAGGCTGCGAGCCTGCTCACGCAGAGCACCGTGAAGGCAGAGGGGGGACGTGAGGGAGCACTGGCAAGGACTTTGTTGTCAATCTTGCCAGTATGAACACTGTTTGTTTCGTTCGTTGGGTTTTTTTGTTGAGAGCCCTGCTCCGCCACTGTAGGATCTACAGACCAATCCCCTAGTACCACCGGTCACTTTCAGAGGAAGGTGCTCACTGCTTTTGAGGAAATGTCCATCTGCTTGGTATTAATCGTGAACAAGCTTTCAGGAGCAGTTGCAGCAAGACTTAAAATCACAAGGACATAAAAATCCCAATGTCCCGTATTCCTCTTGTCGTAGTTGGAGCCTCCTGAAATCTTCCAAGCTTATTTCAGATCTCCTGTCGAGATTTCTACAGGAGTCTTTGGAGCGGTGCGGCGGCTCTTGCAGGGAAATCTCCTCCTTTAGGGTAATATTCCTGCTTACTCTGCCTTCTCTGTGCCCTCTTATTTCTCGGAAAGACTCCTGAGAAAGTGGCAGCTGACCGACTCTAACAGGATCAGCCGCCCTGCAGTCCTGTAACGGTCACCAATTACTTGAGGAGGGGTGGAGGAGGACTCGGGAGCAGTGCCGTGTTCTTTGAGACAATTACTAGAATTTTTGAGTACTCTTCAGCAATGCTGACCGTATGGTGCTGTCAAAAAGGCTGTGGGACCTGGCAGGAATGAAAGAATTTTTTTCAACGAGCTGAGCTAATTGCTTTCAGTGAGTCCCCAGGCAGTTGTGATGGCTGGTTGCTCTGTCTCCTGTAGGGTCTTTTAAGTGCTGAGTTTTGTGAAACCTAAACTTGTCCACCCTTTTTGTTCAGTTTCTTTGCTAAGCCTCCAACAGTGAAGTTGAAATTATAACGTTAACTGTATTTATAACGCTCAAAAACGTGTCTTCTTTCCCCTGGGTCTTCATACAGGAATTTGAGTCCTTGATGTTCTTTCTCTACATGAGGGAAGTTGTTGTAGGTAAGAAAACACAAATAGGACGTGAGATACAATGAGGATATTTTGAAAACAAAGGCTAATTCCAGTTTCTACCCTGTCATCTGCCACTCCAGACAGCAGTTCCTCTTGAGTCAACATGTCTCAGCCTTGTGGTCTTTTGACTGGCTTGTTGTGGCTAGATTGCAAATGCCTGCACTCACCGTGACAGTCCTACCAAACGGCTGAGTTTTGCCTGCAAGGCTGCCTGTCGTTTATCCACCCTCCCCTGCCTCCGGAATTTCTACTCTCCCACCAATGCCGGCTCCGTAGGTGAGCAGGAAAAAGGATGATATTCAGTGTGTGATGGAGGCGTTCAGTGTAGGGCTGGAGACAGTGCCCTTGCATTGTCAGGCCTTTATTGCTGCCTAGGAGAGGGATCACGCGGTGGCCCCACAGATGATTGTGGCTCCCTTTCTCTGGGATCAGGGCAACACCAAAGTTTTGTGTAGCATAAAATTTGGCCATTTACTTGTTGTTTTTTATCGAAGGCCAGGTGAAAGTCAAGGTAAAAGGCTACTGTAGTAATGGAACTTCTAAAATCATCTTTGAGAGTCCAGTGCTGATGTTGAAATAAAGCATTTGCACTGCCTTGTACAAGCTCATACCAGTTGCGTGCCCGCTCGTTCCGTCAGCCCAGGAACACCATCAAATGTCACAGGAGCTGCCAGGGCTGGCGTCTTCCAAGCATGGATGCGTATCTCGGCCTGTGCTGGAGTCAAGATGCATTTTAGCAGTAATTCTTTCACTCTCTGCCATGGTGTGATTTCAGTCGTGTCCTTTTCACAAGCAAAGTGGGAAATGCTGGAGAAACGCCACGTTGAAATACATAATGCCAGGGTGAAAACTCTTGGGTTACGAGGATAAAAAAGACCTGAAACAATAACCCAACGATAATTTCTTCTCAAATAGTAGAAACTATTGCCCAAATAATATATATTAGCATCACTCGGTTGAGGTCAATGAATTTGTCTTGATTTAGACCAGCTGAGTGTCTTAACAGATGTACCAATCACTGTTGTTTTTACTATCGTACTGTTTTATGGAGAGACGGCCGTCAAAAATGCAATAATGTTGAACTTTTCACTCATCTTAAGTCATGTGCGTGATTCCAGTTGATCAATTAATCATAATCATACCATTAATCGTAGTTCATAAAATTAAATATAATATATTTAATATAAGAATAATATAGAACAATAAAATAATTCTTAATTTAAAGATGACCTTTTTTGGTGAACTATGCTGGTGAAAAACCACATTTCTTCCACTCAAGAGGGCTGTCCTTGGGAGATGTGCAGAGCATTTTTTCTTACATAAACCTGGGGTAAAAAAAAAAGAAGCAGTAAAATGCAGAAGAGGCCTTGTCACATGGTTTGAATTTACCTGGCCCATGGCCAGCAGCCATAGATTTGATTTGTATCCCAGCAGGTCACGGGAGACCGTAGCATTTGTAGTAAAATGCACTTAACTTAGTTAAAAGCCAGCATATACAGATAGTGTGTGATCAGTTAACAGTTTTAATAGAATTACCCTACAAAGACTGGCAAGAAAACTGCTGCGTGCATCCGTCTGTCCTGCTTTGCCGTTTCTTCTAATATTTTTGCTTCATTTTTACTGTACTTAAACACGTTGCCTATTTACGATTCTTCCAAAATGGAAAAAAGAAGACATTTTACAGGAGTGTAAACTGAAATGCATTGCACCAGAATTAGTTAATTTATTAGAAAAAGGTTTGAAGGAATCAATAAATGTGATTATTTGAACTAATTCCATAAAGGAAAAAGATGAACATGCTGGAGACTATTCATTAGCTCATGCTTTTGACTGACTTCATTACGTTTTGCATTGGAGAAACGTACAACTAATTTTAATAGAAAACACACAAGTAGATATTTTTCTTGGAGAAAAGTTTGTAATGGGTTAAACCAGACAAAGTCAGATTTCCCAAACCAAACATGGAATTCAGTACGTTTTCCTTGCTTATAACGGACAGCCGCTTTCCAGCAGGTGGTTTCTGAGGGATGGCGGTGCTGTGCCGGTAGCATCCAAGGAATGGAGTCAGAAGGAGAATTGCCAGGTGTAGGAGTGAGGGGGAGAAAACTGTAAAGGTTTTTTTTTTTTCTTTATTTACAAAACACAACCACCAGGTAGTTTCTCGGCTTAAACAATATTGTGAAGGGCCCAGAGTGAGCTGTTTCAGTTACATCCTCACCTTAGTCCATGGACTGGGGTTTAAGCACAAAGCTGTGCTCAGCAAACTGAAAATAAACCACTGTGCCTCTGAGAGACACCAGTGTCTGAAAATGGTGTGAGTTCTAATATAGGGACCAGGGTTTTATTTTTTTGTAGGCTGAAATATAAGGAATCAAGCTAGATGGAATCGGAGAGCAAAACCTTCCAGCATGGGATTTCAGGACGTCGTTCTCACCGCGGGAAGGGAAGGCTGATGGTCCTTCGCGGGATACGAGCTCATGGTACCGCTCCTAGTGAGTGTCTTCAGAAAGAAACCAGAGGGAAGCCACGCGTACACAGTGATCGCTGTCCTGCCAGCATTCCTTGGGCCAGGCAGGGAGCCCGGGCGCTTGGCTGCGGTGGAGTGGGAGCCTGCCGCTGGCAGTCGCTGTTTTGGGGTAGCACTTGGATTTCCTTTATCTTCTCTGCGACAGCACCTTCATGCATTATAATAGCTTCATCTGCACAAGCTCTCAGTTAGACTTATTTTATATGGACGGTTTCCCCGTTTACCCCCGTTCCCTTCTACCTCGCTGTCCCAGGAAATGATTTCTGCCGTTGAAGCAGCGGTGCGAGAATGCTGGCCGTTGTCCCTCTTAACTCAGAAGCCAGCGTTCCCTTCTCCTCTTTTTCATCATCTCCTTTAACGTACTGCCGGTGTGTGCGTCGGTTCCATCTGCTGACACTTCCCTACTGCACGTTCCCATTTAGATAAGGTGGAGGAAAAGAGAGCAAGCAGGAGCGCTGCCACGCTGCTTTTTCTGGGCAACGTCCTCTCTGAGCGGGACCGTGGTCCTGCCGGGCTTCAGAGTCACCCCCGTACCCCGCGCGTGGGAGATTGATCCCCAGTTCAGACAGGGGGTTACGTTTCGCTTCAGGGGACAGGTTGGGAGGGCAATAGTCTAAGGGGAGAAAGACGGTAGAAGAGGTTGGAAGCGGAGAAGAGAGAACGGACAAGCCTGGGAAAAATGGCTGGAGAGCAAAGGGAGGAGAAGCGTGGGAGCTGATGGAGGAAGCACAAGGATAATCAGGCTGCAGGAAAGCAACGGGAAGGGAGTAGCACGGATTGGGAAACGATAACTTTACAACAGTAAAAACGCTGGAAATGGTGGTTATCTGCGATCCCTAACGTTATGGTACTTCTCTCTGTTATCAGCACAGGCTGCTCCCGAGTCAAACCCCCTCCTTTCTGTGCGTTTGTTTTGAAAGGCACTATGGGGAAGGATCCTTGAGATCTCACAAGATAAATCTCTTATCTCGGAACAAGTCAGAACTAGTAATCTCTTTTTTGGAAAAAAAAAAAAAAAATGCTTGTCACATTAGTTAGTTACTGGTATTCCTTATTTTGTCCAAGTCTTTAGAGTTCGAAATCCTTCAGAGTTTTTCCTTGGCTCTCTGTAGGAGAATGATTAAACCTGCTAAAAGAATGCAGTGTTATAAAAAAAAGAGTATCAGGCGGAAATTAGCCTCCTGGGAAAAGGAATTCCAGTAAGGAGCGCTCAATTTCAGAATATCGTAAAGCCTTCCTTTAAATTGGAAAGTTGTGATTTTGAAGTGCTGAAACTGCTGAAGATCTTGGCCCTGCCTCAGCTGATCACCTCCCCAAAGGCTTTCTCATCCTTCCTGCCTGTGACTTTATTCAGTTGTTTGATTCTGAAGGCAAACCTTAGAAAAGCACCTTCTTAGATGGGTTTAGAATTAGATGGCGTAATATTTTTCCACAAATTGGTGTTTTCCCACAATTGATGATAATTACTAGATAACAGCAGCAGGAGTACACTTGATTTTTACAGATCGATAACACATTTCGGGAGCTGTCAAGATTTAAGGCTGATGACAGGATTATTACGGCGGAAGAAGGGAGGTGTCAGTTCTGTTAGCCCTACCAAACTGGGAGCGAAACAGCAATCGGGACAGTCATTAATGTATTAATGGAGAAATAACGTTTCCCTGTCTCCTCGCCCAGCTCTGTCCCTGGCTGTGTTTAATGCCGGGACCACCCAGGCTCCGAGACGATCACCGCAGCCGAGGTCTACGCTCCGTTCCAGAGCGTGGCCAAGAGGAGCGGGAGGGACAGAAGGAGCCACCAAATCAAAAAAGCGATGGAACCTGAAGCGGCTGCTACTGTGCCGTATTCCTGGGATGCAGCCGGAGAGCGGGTAGGGGAGAGGATAACCCAGAGGCTACCTACCTAGTCTGGAAGAGTAAATACTAGATGGGATGCACATGATTACGTATGAAGCGATCAATACTTATTTTTTGGTTCTTCCATCCTTTCGTAGGTGATGAGAACAAAGACATACACAGAATCACAGAATTCATATGACAAAGACACAGCTGACAGAGTAAAAGGGCAACGGGCTTTGAACAGATGCTGACTGAACTTCTGTGGGATGTTTAGGAGCTGCCTTAAACATCAGGTAATAAAAGGAAATGAGGTTAGGTTTTCTAGCGGGCTACATATTTTGATGCTTACTAACCGTGTCTGTAACACTGTGGTGTGGAGTCCAGCTCGGTCTCGGCTGTAGGGAATGCCTAAGTGGTTTCTGCGGTTTGTGTGTCGAAGGGTGGCTGTCGTATACGGTGCTCAACTTTATCAGCAGCCAACATTCGTAGAGGGCCAGGAAAATAAGTTAACGTGATTCATCTTGGCAATTTCTGAGTTTGTGTTAATCAAGGACACAAATTGTTTAATGTAAGTGATTTTGTGCTATTAGTGGGATGGGAGTTACGGGTGGGATATGTGAAATTGGCTTACAGCTGCTGTAGAAGAGGCATAGAGACGTGTTACCTTGGGAGAGAAAGCCCTTTGCCGTGTTATACTGCAGAATATTTTTGTCACGTGTAGGACAGTAAAAGCACGTTAATCTTTGTCCTTTTTCCATCCTCAGGCTTCAACCCGTTCTTGCAAAGGGAGGCTGCTATCGGCATCGTCCTGGGCTCTGTGCAGGAGGAATCGTCTCGCGTCCTGCCCTGACAGAAAACAGAAAAAATCCATTTTCTGGTTGGGAAGAACAAATTCTGTGGGACTGTCACTGCTCCCTTGGTTCTGACTTGATGGGAGGGTTGGGACTTTTCTTTTAAATGAATAACCTGAGAGAAGAAGTGATTGCTGGCCACGGGAAGGAGAGAGGATCAATGGCTGTGTCTGGTGGAAAGGAAGGAGCGGGAGCAGCTCTCCCCTGTTAGTCCGGAGTGCGGGATTGCGTTCATGGTGCTGGCTTTGTGCTGGGAGAGGCGGGGGCTGTCTTCCTGGGGTTTGTGGCGATAGGAGTACTCATTACCAGTGCGTGCATAGTAAAATTGACCTCGGGGGGGACGTGGAGGAGATCAGTCAATTAGAAAAAGTTCCAGAACTTGCTGAAGGATTGAGGCCATCAGATTGAGCTATTGGTGTCCGTCAGAAACCAGGAGTGCAGCAGTGGGGAAAAAGGGGGTGGGTATTGCTCAAAATGGTGTTCCCTGGAATTTTTTTACAAGCACCATCTGATCTCGTTTTGCAGAGCTAATGCAAGGATTTCTGAAGTAATCATCCCAATGAGGGGCGGCTCCCCAAAACATAGTCTGCGGTGGGAGCGGGCTGGAATCCATTCTTCGATAGCGTAAAGTCAGAACGGACAGAAAGGTTTGTCTCTTATCTGAGTCACCTAGTATGTTAATACAGAGCTCCGAGGGTTTGTGCGTGACTGCAGGTGAGCTTCCAGTTAGTCAGGAGAGCGAATCATCAAGAACCATGAACGCTGTCATCCTTTACAGAAGTAGCACCAGCATTGCCAGCCTCCCGGTGCTGCTCTCAGAGCCTCCAATTGTCTTGTCATCTCACGCAATCTTGCATGCACAACCCTTTTTGTTCTAAAAAGTTCAGAGCTGCCTAGTTAGTGGAAATTGTGACAGTACTGTGAATTTTTTTGAGTGACATCCCATTTGAATGGCATGAATTTTTCATGAAACATTCCGCTCGCTCTGGATTAAGTTGCAGCTAAGCACAATATAATATATCCCTAACAGCGAGCGAGCCTTTGCCAGGTTAATGAGAGTGAAGAAAGTCCACTATTGCCATTTATAGTCCAGTCTTTCAGTAGTCTGGTATTGCCATAAGCACACCCTGAGAAAACTAGCCCATATTTCGGAGTCTTCAGCTCTCACGGTACAAGAGCACCTGAGCTGGTTCTGCTTTTTCTAATCTCTTTTGGTTTGGAGTTGCTGACACAATGTCTGTGTTTCAGTGAAATCTGAATCAAGTCAAATGTTGAAGGCTTAAGAAAATCCTGCCCAAGAATCGTAGATATTGCTGCAGGGGCTGCTCAGACGTTGTTGAATATATATTCACTTTTGGTATTTCCAGTATTTGGGAAATACCAGCTGTCTTTGTCTTAGTTTTTATTTTTCTATGGACTTTTTCTTTTCATCTTCACATTTAGATTCTTACTTTCTAACTGTATATCTCTGCCTTTTTAAAGCCAAATTAAATGCTTATCTTGTCAGGACTATGCGTTACTCTTCACAGTGATCCCAATCTATTTTTTACAGGAGAAACGGTTCCGTGACAGTTACGGCAACAGTTTGTAAACCTGCAAACAAATGGCTAGTTGGATTAGCAACGATCAGAAAATGTTTCTGTTTCCCCTGGTCTGTTGAAGAGGACAGAGTGAAGAGAAGAATTTCATTTTACGCTTGGATGGCAAGAGGCAAATTTCATCTTTGTGCATGGATGGAAGCGAACTCTACTTTATGTCACTGGCCAAAGTAGTGGCAAGTGGGTTCCTGGCATGTTCTGTTGGGATTTGTGAAGAACTTGTGGCTACGTTTTCGAGGGCTTGGCAAATACCGCTGGGGCCAGCGTTTTGAAGGCGCTGTGAGCAAAGCCGCTGTCAGTGGGACAGGTCAGCCTGGCTTTCCTGCCTTCCCCTGGAGGTACGGCCTTCGTTCTGTTCATACCTTCCTCCAGCTGTAAGGTGCAATTAGCAAATACATGCAAGATTTCATATTCCTTCAGTAAATCAGCCTCCGCGGACACATACTCTTAGAAACCTCTGGTCTCGTTACTTCTAAAAAAGCCCATTTTTCTTCCTGTAATAATTTCCTACAGGTGAGCACTGGGAATTTAAAATCGTATCTCAGTCTGCGCTGTGAGCCGTTCAGGGTGATGGAAAGCACAGAAACGAAGGTCCAGAGCAGTCTGGATTGTAATTTTCAGTGTAGTCTCCCCACTGTTCCTGGCACAAGCTTTTAGGTAAATGCTCTCCCAAAGAAAACAGTCGCTTTATGTAAACTATCTATATACTGTCTGCTTTAATTATAAAAGCATCAAGTGGCCTTTCCTTCCCCATAAAATTCCCTAGCCTTACGTTGCCAGGTGTGGCAATAAGTCACATAGCTGTAAATCGAACCAGTCCCTTTCTTCCTAACACTAAAAGCTACAATTCTCAAATGCTCTTTGCTATTGCTTCCCTCTCAAAATTAGAAGGTGGTGTTACAAGATGATACGTCAACTTAGTCTCCGTTTTTTTTCTTCATTTTTCAGCCACCGATAAGCAGTTTGAAACGGTGATGTACCCCTGGCACCGCGCAGCGCTCCTTCGGAGTTGGAACGGTGCCCTGGCACCGACTCCTGATGTCCCGGAACCGTGTCCCTGGCCGCAGGTATTAGTCTTCTGGCACCTCCTTCCTTGCAAAACGCGCTAGGTTTTTGCTTCTCTGTTTTACGACGTTTTACATACCGCATACGTTGATGGCATCCATCTGGTGATTTACTGTGACTCGGAGACCAATAAAGAGCTGAGTATAAAAGCTGGAAAGGGAACTAATCCTTTTGAAACCAGGCACCCACTTGCAAATTTAAGTGACTTGCCATGTAGGGTCGTTGGATAGAGCAATTTTTCAATTGAGAATTTAACATGGAAGCCGCATTTCTTGTTTTCTAAAAGGAAGTTATCTGTCACTTCTCGATAAGTCCGATTTGCTCGTTCTGTGCAGAATATCATTGTTTCTTGCCGCTTCTTTGTGTTTTCTCCTGGGTAGCCATTTGCGAAGTGCTCATCATAAAACTCAATTTCTTTTCACCTCTGAGTTGCTGGAGCCTTCGGGGGACATCTAACTGTTTGTAAGGAGTAAGTCAATGCAGATTTTCTCTTGAATTCCACACATTCATATCTTTTTACGTGAGGGTGTTTGGATACTCGGTCCTTCCTGAAGAAAACAACCCCTGTAGAGTTGGAAGCATTAAATTCAGAATACCATCCCAGTTTGTTTCCTAGAAAGAGCTGGTGTTTGACCTACAGGAGAGGCTGAAAGCTTTAGCTGGTACTCTGTTAGCAGCCGAGGACGCAGAACCCAAAGGATTGCTCCTACTGATCATGTGTGTTGGTTAAATGTTGTCTTCTGATCAACAGGAAAACAAACCCAAGCTTTTTAAACAGCCCAATAATCCGTTTCTCACAGTGAGAAATTGTTGCAAATATTAGGCCCTTATCAGCCAGCGCTCTCTCGTCAAAGCCAATCGCACAACGTGTGCTCATTAGTGAGTGGTATTGAAATGTTTCCCTGCCTTCAGATCCCTTGGTGTCAGTGGCAAGGGGGAGAGTAAGAGGGGAACTGCTGGTACGGAGTTGGGAGAGGGGTGTTCTGAGCGTTAGCTTGAAGTCAGTGTGTCTCCTGACTTAGAGCAAAGCCTGTCTTTGGTGTCAATAGATACTTATATACGCAAAATCAAACAACCAAGTGCTTAAATACGTTGCCAAGTGGACTCAAGCAGCCTGTCGAGGAGGTTGGGATACTGAGGGCATACATTTTTTGGTGGCACCGGAGGAGTTGTTGTTCCAGTGTGGACTGATGAATTCCTTTTCCTGTGGGAGGTTTAATCTGTATCGTTTCATCCTGCCATGGTTTATTTCTTTGTGACATTCTGCATGTTTTCTTCTACTCTACAAACGTTATTGATTTGGGTTTCACTTTGACCTGATCTAGTAATAGAAATGTCAGCTAGGTAAAGCTCTACGTTATTTTGTCGGAATCTAGGATCGGGTAGAAGACCCATTCTGTAGGACACTCCATTAGTTGTGTTTCTTTCATTGTAAGGTTTTTACTAATAAACAATATTGTTTCTGCACAGTAGCTGTGTTACAGTAATTTTATTTTTTTTCCTCTGGGACTAACATTTCCATACATTTGTCTGTATCTCTGGTAGCATAGTGGCAGACTGGAACAGATTTTTAAATTCTTGGGTGCCCTGTTTTTAAAGGATATAGTTTATATCTGTTGTGTCTGAAAACGCGTATCATGGAACCGTGAAGTGGCTGCTAGGGCTGACGTGCATGAGCAGGCGCTGGTGTCAGTGCAGAACCCTGCAGCATCACTAGTGAAGCAGAAATCGAAGATGGTAAAAGAGAGGAACCGCTCAGATTTTGCGAGCTGTGGGTCAGGTGCGTGTCTGGGTGGGTTCCGTGTGTCTCGTGTCGGTGGTTCAGGCACTGCCTTGGGAAAAGGGGCGCAGCTCTACAGAGCATCTGTGTAGCTTTTTGCAACCCCGTGTTCTGTCTTTCCTAGGGTAACCGGGACACTTGCACGTGGGTTTTTCCAGACTGAACACCCACCTTCTGCTCTCTTCTGGATTCTGCCTGTTTCCAAGATCACATGGTCCCAGGGATGAACCCGTCGGAGCCTGCAGCTTGAAACTCCAACTGAATTCAAAGGTGGGCACAATCTCTTCAGACCGATGGAATAACTGCCCTGAATTTAATGGGGTTAGAGAGACGTGAAATTGAGTTAATGAGATGAAAATGCAGTTTTAAACATTTCCAGTTGAGTATTTTAGCTGGCTGTCTTAAAGTCTTTAAGCAATGCCTTTTTACTATGCAATTGTTTGACTCAATTTTCATGCATTAAGGCTATCTAGAAAAACGCATTTGTTGCATTTTCTTTAAGTACTGTTTTGTCTAGAACCTATCTATTTGTTAAACCATAACGAGTTAATGGAGGGGTTTCTTCAATTGTATTTCATACTGTCCTAAAAAATGGTATCTCTTGAAGGGATTGATTCAAGTGATGTACAGAAATACGGGAAGGAACAAAGGTGCAGATAAATGTAACAATGTCTTTAGATTTTTATGTTTGAACGTAGCGTGCTGCCAAGTAGGTTAAATAGCGTCATCTCTCGAAGAAAAAGCTGCTTGAAACTGATAATTATAGTGCCTTTGAGAAAGCAAAATCCCTTCCTTGTAGAGCAAATACTTTATGGACTATGAATCTCTCTTTATTTCATGCAAAACTATTTTAGATTAAACGTCTTTCCAATTTGTGTTGTTCGAATAATTATACTTAGCTGGGGTTAGAGTTTGGATAATGCATTCCCAGCCCTTGGGTTTATTAACTGGCTCCAGGACCAGACCACAACGTCGAACAGCCCAAAGAGGTTTCGTATTTACTTTGTGCTTTGGCTGTTTTCAGCTGTGCTGCTCCTCCCTGCCGCAGTCTCATCGATGGAGCCGTTTGATAAGTGCTGCTCCGTTCTGTCACTTGCCTTATTTGCCGAAGCTTTGCTTCCCAAACAGAAGCATCCACTTAAAATGCAGAGTCTTCATTTAAGACTACATTCTTCAGCGTGAACCACTTCCTGGTTCCAAGTAGTAAACCACAGTTAAAACAGTACCAGAAAGATGGTGTACACAGCGAGGATCAAATCCCGGAGTAACATCTGGATTTGTTAGTATGAGCAGTCAAAGTATGCTGAAGTGTGGATTTTCGAGCGGGGATTTCTCTGCGTTTGGCATTTCGGTCACCCTGTGTACGTGCTTCATCCCCTTAACTGTAACGGGACTGCTCCAGGGTAGTACGGTAAGAGAGCTGGAATCTGCCCAGGGATTAAAGAGGACGTTTACAAAGGCGGTTATCTCCATATCGTAACCAGCATCCCGCAGACGCCCACTGCAGTTGCCTTATTGTGAAGTCTTGAAATGCCGGAGAGCTTCAGTTTTGCCTCTGTGAGTCCAGGTTTCACTTGTAGACCACTTCCTCCAACAAAACATCTTTCCGTGCCCTCTGAAATACGTGGAAGTTTTAGAAGAATTTCCTCGAGTCCCTTCAGTTGGGAAGAGAGGCTCTTTTCCTCTCCCGAGTTTTACGGTCGGGGGCCCCCACTTGGCACCGCCCTTGTTCCATCCCCTCGGGGCGTCAGGACACCCTGATGATGGAGTGCCTTTATGGGAACGATTTGCAGAAGCAGCTGGAAATTAGGCACTTGAAATTATCTTTAGTTTGGCGAGAAGTAAAGAATGCTTAGCTCCTTTGCATAATATAGTTAAGCTCTGATTTCTAGACTTTTTAAATTTTATTTTTAAAGACAGGACTAGCACGATATCTTTCTGCGTTGGTGTCACTGGGAAACGGTAAGGTACGTAGCACTAGCAAACCAACCTTGTTAGTGATGTCTGCTCTGCGCATGGACTTTTGGGTCACGTAATTGTCCCCATAAGCTCTTACACATCCCTTCCTAAGCTTGCTGTAAGCCAGAAAACCTGAGTCTTGTGTCAGACCCTCCCGCCGGCTGCCTGCCTTCGGTCAGCGCTAGGGTCTGGCTGTGACGGCAGCGTAAACCGGGAGCATGCGTCTTCAAAAAGAATGCTCTGCCAAGACTCCCTCATTCAGCCGCCACAGTCGTTAGCTCCTTTGCAAAAATCAGTGTTTTCCACTTGGGATTTTCGTAAATCACAGTCTTGGCACCAAATATGTTGTGGTAATTTTAATTTCGTAGATTGGACTGCACCCACCATCGTGATCGTACCCAGAGTATCTGACACATCCTATTTTCAAGTGCAGAGCATATTGTTGTGCATAGATGTGCGGCTTTGCTCTTCAGTGGCGAAAACTAATTTCCTGGAAAGGTAGCTGTAAATTCTCTCAGAACTTCAGGCAGCAGAATATTAAAAAGCGTCACTTCTGGGCATGCAGGCGTACGCTTGCATTTTGGTTTCAACTCTTCCTTGCTACACCGTAACCCTGAATTAGGATTTAATTCTAAGAAAGACTTGTAACCAGTATTGAAATTAAAAACAGAATCCAACTCCTTTTTAAAAATAGTCTGATCAATCTGGAGCCCGAGTTTAATTAGGAAATCCCTAGGACAGGATTTAAAATGAGCGAGACTCTTCCCAGGTCGGGTTTCTGCACCCACCCCGGGGAGCGCAGGGTGCGGGGAATCCTGCCTTCTGCTCTCCAGCCTGGCAGCAATCATCGCACGGGGTCAGGAGCTGGATTTGGTAATGAACAGCTTAACGTGAGGACATTAAAAAATGCAGGATAAATATTTAAAAGCCTGCGGTCTGCGAAAAGTTGAGAACCACCAGAGATTTACTAAGTGATGGATGAATGACCGTCAGGAACTTGAAGTTATAGGTAACTTGCCAGGCAAACGTCTTTAACCTGCCATTAAAGGACGAACAGACACAAAAGTTACTGCTTTTACACGTAGTGGTCTTGATCCTGTGCTGAAGTGCTGAGCTTCCAGTCTGGAGCCATCACTCACCCAAATTCTGAAGTGTATTTCTTTGTAACCTTGGGGTCCCAGTTGGGGCATGATGGTTTGCAGCGCTGTCCTTCCACATCTTGCCAGCGTCAGCTCCCAGGCGCAAATCCAGAATCCTGTTGGGTTTGTTTGATCTCAAACCCAACGTTACAGCTTTAAGGCAGCGTCTTTTAAAATGGTGAACAGTCGTTTTTCTCACTTCCTGCTTTTACGCATGGAATTCAAATGGTTTGTACACAAACGGGGTTAGGCCTGCCCCCGCAGAGCGCTCGAGGAGCTGAAACAGTCAGAGCACGTCCATGGCAGTGTTCGTATTTCACGTTCTTCATGTGCTTAAGTTCTTCGCTGTAGCACGGGACTTCACAGATGTCCAAGGAAAACTTCTGACAAGTATTTTAGGGGTCATCTGGTTTATCTGTATCACAGGGAGTACCTCTAGCGTTTAATCCAAATTTGTTACTTAATGTGTACCTGTGCAGCCAAAACTGAGTCTTTGTAGTTTTCATTTAGGAGCTGTTCTTGTGCGTGTGGTTACATTGCTTCAGTAAAATACCAGTGCTTAGCTTAAATTGTATCATGGAGGCGTTAGGCATGTCTCCCGAGATTATCCAAAGTGCCTTCTGATTTTAGATGCCTGTCTTGACGTAACAGTCTATGGCAAAGAGCTTGGATTTAAGCTTTCCTTCCGGTGTCCCAAACTCTAGTTACGAATATTGATTTGACTTTATCACTCGGGAACGGAGGCCTTCCCTCTGGGCACCTGTGTGCGTTGCATTAGCAAACACGTTATCCTGGCATCGTTTGAGCCTCACAGCAGGTTCTTCAAGCCAGCATCCTGAAGAGCGGAGTTAAATTCCGATTAGTGCGGGAGACTCCAAGGCACGGCCAGCTCTGCCCTGCAGTCGTGCGGGTACAGTGCGAATTATGGCAGAGCCCAGACGGATCTGCCAATCCCTCCTGTGTGGGCACTGTGCGCTTATGGCTTCACCCGAAACATCTCACGCTCTCTGCCTGCGTAGCCAGCGAGTTTGGAATCGTCCATCAGAAACCATCACTTAAAAAAATGAAGCCTCATTGGAAAGTCCGTCCCTTAACAAGGAGTGGAGTAGAAGTGCTGCTTCCTGACTGCCAGCATTTCAAGGATTTAGCTCAGGCTTTTTTTTCAGAGCTAACCTGCACGGCTGTCTAATAAAATGAAATAAGAGTGAAAAGTTCAAATATTAGACTTTCCCGTGGAGCGGGTTTCACGGCAGCCTGACAGCCAACGTCAACAGTAGGATAGCGAGGAGTTCATGTGTCTGTCTGCTCTGCGGTGGCCTGCTGAGGTGGTGTGTGCCGGGAGCCGACCAAACCCCATGGGGAACACCTACCTTGGACCTCCCGTGGACCACCAGCTCAATGCCTGCCGGGCATTTTCCTCTTCAGTATCTCAACGTCGGTATCATTGCTACGTCTGTGTGGGGGAAGAATGGGAAAGCACACCGTGGCTCAAAAAAAAAAAAGAAGTAGTATTTTAATTTGTTTAAATAGCTACGGAAACCTCAGTCTTGGATCCTAAATGCAGTTCTCGGTCAGATTCAGGCTGTTGCCTTGAACTCCATAGTTGGCTGGAAGAACGGGGAACAGAAGTTCCCACAGGTAGCTCATGCAGGGAGCATCTTTTGTTGTTGTTAAGGTTATTGTTAGGTTGTGCGTGTGTGTGTTGAGACAATAACAACCCCTTTTTTTCTTTTTTTTCACTCTTAAAAGGCGTAGATCTCTCTGATGGAAAGGCAAGCATATTGGATACATTGAATGTGGCTTGGCCTTGCTACCTGCAGGAGAAGTCGCTCAAATCAAGACTTCAGAACAGAGGGAAAAAAATCAGGAAGGAGTCTTGGTAGCAGCGGTCAATTAGAAAGCTTCCACTGGGCGTTTTTATCTGGTGGTCGTCGTTGTTGTTGGGGTTTTTTTTGAAGGGAGATCAACTGCTTTTTCAATTTGTCTGCTAAAAGTAGTACGTATTTTTCCAGGGAAGACAGTGTCAGGACAAACACCTTCTGAAGATCAATGAGAAAGTCCAACTTTAGCAACCCCTTTATGCGTTTGACTGCAGTGCTTGAATTGTTTATGGTTATTTCCTTTTTCACAAGCAAGGTTTGGCCTCGTTGCCTGTGCTGTGGGAATGCAAAAAGACCCCCAAACCAGGCAATAATCGCGCCTGTCTCTTATGGACAGAACCTAATGCACAGGTTTTGTGAAGGTGATAGTCAAGGGGAGAGCCTTCTCCTGTCTTTTTGTTAGGTGCTAAATCCAGAAGAAATGTGAAGGAATGCAAATCCATGGGCATCATTCTGCGGAGTGGGAGAGGCAGATCTGTAGAGTCGTTGCTATTCCTCAGCCTTCTCCCCCAGCAGGGATGGGCTCAATTAAGTGGGCAGTGATTTCTCTTATCTATTATTCAGCTACACAGACGAAACACGAGTGTTGAAGAGAAACGCAGACAGATACTTCCCTAGGCAGCAGACACTCCTCTCTTTCAGCTCATTCCCGAGCTTTCCCCCTAAGCAACTAAAAGCAGAAATCCGAATGTTAGATTCCTTCACAAGTGATCAGTAACTCAGCTATTTTCTTGACCATTTTGAAGAAGCAGCGGATTCTAATTCTTGCAAGGGAGATAAATCAATATTATTCAGAAAACCAAGATCGTGGTTTTCTAAACTCCCATTATAAACTACTCTGAGCAGTCAGGGCATACAGTGAGGGAGGGATGGAATCTGTAAATTCTGAAGTGTGTTTAAAATTAGCAGTGTGCTCCTGAACCCAGTCGGGGGGTTTCTAAAATCTGCGCCTGGATGTCCATGAAGCAACCACACCATTTTTAGTTCGGCCATTTCTTTTCCTTAAAGGAGGTTGTTCTTTTGCTCAGAGAAGAGGTTCTAACTGAAGCTGTAAGTACAAATGGAAAAGGGAGATGTATTTAGATGTAAAAATTCAGGCTGCAGTAAGATTTCAGTGCAGTGCGTACCTAGAAGCACGCTCCTCGGCGGTGAGATGCGGCCCTGTGCTGCAAGATAAGCACATGAATCACAGCCACAGGAAAATGTGTCTCACCAGTTGTGCTGTCTGCGAATTTATCACTAAATGCCTACTTCTGTGAGCAGCGCAAGCCTAGTTTTCTTACGCATTTGTGCCTCGCTGATGGCCGATTTTGGAGGCTAAGAGGGTAATGCTTGAACTGAAGCTTTCTCAGTGTATAGGGCATTTTTAGGACTTCTATCCCAGCGAGGGTGATGTTGCAGCTTTTGTTTTAGGACACTTAGACAGTCTTCACCTTTACCTTACTGCCTGTATTGCAAAATAGGCAGGAACCTGGTTATCTTGGAGATCTCCACCCATTTGTCAAATTCGGTTAAAATTGGACAGCGAGACCAAAACTTCAGAAGAAATCAGGTATGTATACCCAGTGGCAAAAGAAGTCTTGTTTCTGTAGTAAATTAGAAAAAAAAAAATTGTTTGCACTTTTCAATCATTTATCTTCCTTTTTATCTCTTTTCAAGAGGTCTTAGTAGCCTCTATGGTGACTTCCAGTAACTGGTGGCAGTTGTGAAGGCTGAGAACTTCAAAATTTAGCCCATGGTGACAGATCTTCGCTACCTTTGCTCTTAGACAAAAGCGTATGCTGTCAAATCTGTTAAACAAGAGAGTAAGGCCAAAGATATTTTTCCCGCTGACTTTAGACAGAAGGAAACAAATTGCTTGTCTCGCCGGTGAGTTCTTACAGCCCGGCTATCTTGGATGCTTTATTGTGGCACGCTTTGCTCCCCGCCGCAGCCCACCCCCAAAAAAGGACCGTCAGGCAGAACAATCCCTCTTGTAGTAAATGCCTCAGCTCTGTCCCCTTTCCCTCCCCATGCCTTCCCCTGCAGGACGTGAGTCTGCCCTAATAACTCCCATGAAAAAGGAAAAAAAAAAAAAAATCTAGAAAACCATTTTGTGCGTCTGCGTTTTGTCTCAGTTAATGCCCGGCCAAGAGCCCACATGGATGTGAAATCCAGTGGAAAAGAGGACTGGGAAAAGGAATGAAGAATTAACATTGGCAATGGTGCGTGGAAAGAGATGACTAGGAATGCAGTAACAGCCACCCTAATGTGAGACAGAGACCTCTCCAACTCCAAGTAATGAACACAAGTGAGTTTCCCCCTAAAAAGATGTCGAAGGCAAAAATCGTTAACGCAGACAAATGCTGGAGCTCTGGGGCTTCTGTACATATGTTTTGAAGTTTCCCAGTCACTGGGAGATATTGGTAAAATATTTTCCTAGATATTAATATTGTCCTTGTTGTAAAATATATTCCTAGACCGAGTATTCATTTTAGAGGACTCTAGCAAGTCTGTATTTTTATTAAAAAGCCAAACAAACAAAGCCCTTGTTTCTATTAATGGCAGATGGCAGGCAACACGTGAACCTGCAGGAGCGGGAGAGGCCCCGGCTCCGCTGTAACAGTCTCGGAAAAAGACACCTCGGGTTGGCAGGAGAGCTGCTTACTTGAAGAAGAGATTTTTTTAAAAAAGCAGTGAAAGGTTACTCATCTTAACAGCGAGACCAAGGGTCTTTTTGCAAGGAGGTGCAGCAGTCAGTGGGAGGTTTGCCAGATGTGCCAGCTTGGGCTCTACCTTTTTGAACTGACTAAAGTTAGTTAAAAGTCTTCTTTCCGACCATACTTCTTTTCACTCAGTGCCTCTTTCCCTTTTGTTTCTTCTCGCTGCAACAACATCCTTTATTAATCTTTCTTCCAGGGTGCTGAAGACCTGTGTTATCCCTTTGATGTACTTCCTCCTTGGTGAGGTGGGATACTCGCCCGGTAGCAATCCGTCGTTTTCTGTGGAACTGAGGATCTGTCCTTCTCCTATAGCACTGCATAAAAAAATGCTTCGGTATAGGTAGAGTGCAATTAATCTAAATAACTCGGGCGGTATTTGTAGGAGTAATGTGAAATGGAGCAGTACGTAAGCGGCGAGCTGCTGACTCACGCCGGGTGGGCAGGGAGCTGTGGCGGGCCAGCTGGAGGCAAACAAAAGCGCAGATGGATAACATCAGTGAAAGCCTGGCTGAAAAAAAAAAGGCGAGGATGCTGGGCTGGGACAAGAGAAGGACTGGGAATGGTATTATAGCACAAATAAAAATGAGAATAAAACATCACTGCGCTGTCAGCGCTTAAAAGCCATCAGGAGAGCGAAGTCAAAGTCCAGGGAAGTCAACAGCCTGCTGTGGGCTGGGCCCGCCAACTGGGCTCGACTTTGCTTCCAATGACTAGGTATAAAGGCAGCTTTTCTCCTTTGGCTATTTTAGAGGCTACTTTGGGCAAAAAGACAAATATTTTATTGGACAAATGTGATTGTCAGTCCAGAATATTTCAGGATATTTTCAATGCTGGTTTCTTTTTTTTTTTTTTTTTTTCTGTGTCACTCCGTCAAGTTTATTCCAAACAAGAACAAAGTTTTCAGAGAGGGACAGAGGAGAAACNTTTTTTTTTTTTTTTGTCGTCACTGTAGCTGGTGTAAAGGATAGAGTTTCTGCACACTGTCACAGAGGGGTGTTTTACGTTCACCACTTGCCTTGATGCCAAACCATAACTTGGTTTCTTTGGGGTTTGGACTGGCAGCCGAGTCATTTGCAGCAGCCGAACGGAGGAAGTGTGGGCAACGCAGGTGGGGACGCAACACGTCAAAGCAAGCGGTGCCGTCAAACCCTCCTCAAAAGACGGGAAGGAACCGCCGGGCTCTCTCCGGAACCATTCAGGTGTCTTTGCCTGCTGGGAGGTTTGAGCAGAGAGAGGAAAATCGGTGCTGTTAAGACGTGGGGAGGTCTTAAGGACGACAGGAAGATTTAAGGCAGAATTTAATTTTACATGGAGCGTCCCCTACTTGAGGTATCCCAAAGTGCTTTCTACAGCGATGTGTTTAATATGGAAAGGTGACTTGGTAGGCAAACCACTAAATCAGTTCACACGTATAACCCTGGACAGCAAATGAAGGGCTTCAGTAGCAGCAGGCCTGGGATTCCTGACCTCTCGCAGCTCCTGCTGGGGTGATTTTAAGGAGTTCCTGTTAATTGCTTTTCACTCTGTCCCTTCTCGGGGTGGGGGGAGGGACAGCTCACTTCTGGCAAAGAGGACTGAGGAGGTACCTTTTAGATCATCCCCGTGTCCCTCGCCAGAGCTCCTGAGTTAGAGCCAGAGCTCCTGACTGCGGGAGCCGGGGGGCACAGAAGAACCGAAGCGTCAAGAAAGGACATCAGCTCCTTTTGGAGGTAAGCAGCTGCGTGCTGGCCGAGTCCCTTACTCAAAAGCTGTGGGTTTGTTGTTCTTGCGGAACTGTTGGTTCCAGTCTGCGTCGCATTAAACACCTTGCGTTGCTGCATCCTCGGTAGAACAGCCCAAAGGAGAAGAGGGGACTGTTTAGCCTGAAGAGAAGGCTCAGGGGGATCTTATCAATGTGTATGGGTATCTGAAGCGAGGGTGCGAAGGAGATGGAGCCAGGCTCTTTTTGGGGGTGCCCACTGCTAGGACCAGTGGTGACAGGCGGGAACTGACACACAGGAGGTCCCTCCTGAGCATCAGGAACGGCTTTGTTCACTGCGAGGGTGACGGAGCACTGGACGGGTTGCTCAGAGAGGTGGTGGAGTCCCCCACCTTGGAGATACTCCGAAGCTGTCTGGGCACGTCCTGGGCAACCGGCTTTAGGTGGCCCGGCTTGAGCAGGGGCTTGGAGAAGTTGACCTGCGAGGTCCCTTCCAACCCCAGCCATTCTGCGATTCTTCTGATGGCTGTGTTTTGTTACGCTTAGATAAATCTGTTAACAAGGAGACTGTAACAGCTTTCCCGGGTTTGGTTGAAGTGAGGGTCCCTAAGCAGTAACCGGGTCTCCTGCTCATCACTTTTACAAAGCTGATGTACTTTCTTTTCGTACCGTCTTAAGGATCGGTGCTCTCCCCAGCCCCGGGCAGGTACCATTGGTGTTGTACAGACCTGCTGAAAGGGATCAGCCGCTTGACAGGAAAGAAATGTCTGCCTTGAGGTGCACGTGAGGATTTACTTCCCTCATTTCCTGACCCCTTAAACTACCAGTTTTGGCTTCTCCTCTCAGTTGTGCAAAGAGCAAAGCCGACACTTGGGGGGGTATTTAATCACGTAGGAAAAGCAAAGCGAGTTTGGGGAAGGACACTCGTGCGATCTATGCCCTTCTTTTTGCTAACGTGGTAAAATTAACAGCCCTGGTGAAATTTACCACGAGGATTTGAAAGATGCGAGGGACAATTGCTAATTCACAAAGTATGCTCGTTGTTATGCACTTCATTCCTGAAAGAAAACAAAGATGAAGCTCAGGAATGAAAATGAGGAAATGCAACGGAAGAGCGTCGTCTGAACTGGGCCAGGAGTGGGCTCGTGGCTTCACCTGCCCCAGGTCTTGCTACGACAGTTGAGGGACCTCGGGGACATGCGGGAGAGAGAAAGCAGGGAAGGATATATACGCTTTCCTTCCAGGCTTGTGCAAAACCACTTCAAACTTCAAGCGGAGCCAGAGAAATGGCAGGTTCTGATTTGGGCAGCATTGAGAGGGGGCCACTGACCTGTGCCGGAGCTTGGTCACGGCGGTCATTCTGCATTCAGGTGGGCAGCCGTGCGCACATTTGTCTGCTGAGTTTGTGCTCTTCATGTAGACGGAACCCACCATTTCATTGTCTGTTATTCAGCCGGTTCTCAAAACTCATGCCTGGGCAATCTGCTCAAGAGCCAGCGTCTCAGGTAGCTGTGGACGTGTTTGCTTCTTGTGTTTTCAGTGATCAAATAGCATCTTGTGCAGGGGCATGTGCCAGATTTGCGTGTGCCCCGTGTAGTTGCAGTAGCAGAAGTTGTGTATCGGACAGACATTCACGGATTCAATTCGATATAGAGAGGTTGGCTGGGGAGTCTGTGCAATCGGAAGCTTCTCTGCGTGTAAGAAGAAGTTTTTTTGAACGTTTGTCTCTTCGTATCTTCACAGAATCCGGTTTATGGAAACCTGCACCACTTGTTGGTAGTGACTACAACTACGGAAAAGGCTCACAATTAGACCACAGACCATATATACTTCATTCAGATTTCGTGGTGGTCTCAGCTGAGGAAAGCTTGTCTATAAACTTGGTCTAATATTTGAAAACCTTTCGAATGACCTGAGCTGAGGAGTGGTTTTGCTATTTAACTCGCATGAAATACATAGCTTGACATAGCTGTAAAGAAAAATAGCTAAAATCCTGCACTCTTTAGTATTAAGGTGTCAGATTCGGTAAAACCTGAGGTTCCAATAAAGCTTGGTGGGTGCCAACCGCTGTGGATGACCACCAGAAGTCGGGTTTGCCTGAGCTGTGCAGGTTGGGGCGATCTCTGAGACGTCAGGGGCTGGTTATAGATCCATTTCCCTGAACTGCTGTGCGAAGAAATTCCTCCTGTGCCTCCAGTGCCTGCTCTGCGGTCACAGAACTGGCTGCAAGGTACTGCAGAGATTCCTGAGCTGGTTCTAAGCTGGGTAACTGGGATGCTGTGAGCAGGGGTTGGAGAAGCAAGCTAAAAATTACTGACAAGGACCAAAAAGTACTACTGACGCTTCCGTATTTTGATATATTATGTGTGTGCTTTTTTGGCTTTCCACCTGTAGGGTTTAAATACTCGAGTTGTAGCCCGTGAGCCTGAAGTTCAGAAAGTCTTTTGTTTTTTATTTAAGGGAATTTCAAAGTTGATACGCTCATGTTTCATCCAGGGCAATTAGAAACACCCTGAGGCTTGCCAGTAGCGAGGATGACTGAGCCGACTATTTGACTGATGTATCTTAATTAGTGGTTTGCGTAAGTAGTAAGTGAAAAGGATCAGCCCATGTCCTCGTGCTGCTCGAATTAAGGAGCATTTCCCACATCTCGCTAAACAGCTGGGGCAACACTGACCCATGATTTGTGGCTTTCGTTGTATTTTTGTGCCGGTGACCGTGTATAGGTCTGTAATTCATATCGGTTTTTGTAAGCCTGCCCCCCGCCCCCATGTTTGTGAGTTATTTGTTTTCTACTTGAATGAATGGAAAGACGGCCAAGATAGGAACTGTTCCCCTAAATGAAGAAAGCCGTTGAGACCTTAAGCGTTTGTTGGCTGATTGCGGCAGCGTTTGCTCTTTTTTTCAGCGTGGAATGGGCGAGCTGTAAGCCGGCACCTCTGTCTGCCCGGTGTATTGAATTCCCTCTTTCTCCTCCGCTGAATTCAAAGTTCTAGTTGAGCGTCAAGTGAAACCTGTGAAGAGACCGTGATATCAAGTGTCTCTTCCAACAAAGCAGCGAGGGAGCAAATAGCAAATCAATAGACTAGGAGAGAGAGTCAGGTTTCACGCTATATGGCACTGGAGAAGAACCATGAGATGAGAGCTTTCCTAAGGCATTTTAGGTTGAATAGGGATTGCCTCAGCCCTTTTCTTCCTTTGAGATTTGACACAGATATTTTTCTTTAAGATGGAATAAGAATCCAAGTTTAGAAATTCTAGTTAAAAGCAGACAGGAGGTTCAGAAGAGTAAGTTTTGCAGGGAGCTCTGCTCTTCCCGGGAACCCGGGGTGGGTGTTGCTTTCCTTGGGGCTTGGCATTTGCTCGGAACTCCTGGAGTGAAAAAACATCCCTTGGAGAGAGGTTGGAAAGCAGAAGGCCCATGATGAAAGGAGAGGTTTATCTGCTAAAAAGCTGCTTCCCCGTCTCACTTGAGCGTTTCCTTGGTTTAAATGCCAGTAAGGACAGCAGAAGCCCTTTGCTTTAAATCCGCTCGGTCTTTATTTGTGACGCTTTATCGCTGCTTGGTCCTTGTTGGGTTGACTCTCTCCTCTAGCCCAAGTAAATTCATCAGAAACAGATTGTCGTGGTGGTTTCCCCTCTAAACAGTATACCAGTTATTGTTTCCTCTTGCAAAACCCTTCTTTTCCTTTTCCCAGAAGCAGCGAGCAACTGTGTTGAATGGATTTCTCTACAAGGTTATTTTCCAGGTCAGGAGGTGAGCTTACTTTTGTCTTTTTACTTGAGCTGTTTCAGAAAAAATCCTGTGTGTGTTCTCCTGAATTGTAAAGGCCGGTAAGAATGAGAAGCCGAAGTCATCCATTAATCCACGGGCCAAGTACTATTCCAGCAGCTGCAGTGAAAGCTCTCACACGCTGCCCTGGAAATAACCCCAGCCCTGACGTGGTTAAGATGACCCTAGGTAAGGTCGGAAGCTCAGTTCTCATTTTCGCGTAAGCTTCTGGTTTTTAAACGGTATTTGGAGTTGTCCCTTGTGGTTCCGTTCATCTCTTAAAGCAGATGGATCCTCGTAGAGAGAGAGGGTGGAGAAGCCGAGTCCGGAGAGGCGGAGGTTTATCTGCTAAACGCTGCCACTCTCTCATCTCAACTGACTGTTGTTTTGGCCTAAGTGTTTAATGACCGTGACCCCATGTGAGAGCAGCGAGTGGTATCAGGATTTTAACTTAAGCCGCTTTGCGGAGACAAAGCACCTGTTTTAATTCCTGCTGGAAATGGACGTGATTTGGAAGCGTCCCAGCGAATTCAAGGCAAAGCGGTGCCGCTTGCCTGCTCGTGTGCTTTCCCGTGAGGCGCGTGAATCCCAATGCTCCGCGTCCGCAGCGCAGGCGATGGGAGCTCACGGCAGGGATTTTCGGGAGGGCGTCAGAAAGCTGGGTGTCTCTGTCCTGACGGCCCGAACGCTAACTGAGCGTGGCACTTAAACGAGTCCGAGGTCAAACCTCTTTCAACTGGTTTGGAAATCCTGCCTGTGCTAGCCTTCCCAGTGCGCCGGGGTCAGCCTGCAGGGGGGAACGCGCACCAGAGGGACTTCAGCGGGTTTGGGCATAAAACTGTCTGTTTAGATAAAATACAACGAGGGTTAGACTGTGACTTCACCATCGGGTCCGAGTGAGCACCAGAGCAATGAGTAAGCTGGCGGGAAAGCAAGGGTGATGGAAAAATCCGCAAATAGCCATTTCTTTCCCTATTACAAGCCCGTCTGTGTTTGGGGTGGTGTTGGAAATCCCCAAACTCACCCAACAGCGTGGCAGTTCTTCTGGCTTATTACTGCTGATAGGCCTGACATTACTCCTAATAGACCATTAAGGTTTCTGCAGACGGTGGGTATAAACCGTACGTGAATATTCCATGCGTGAATAGTGATGATTCCAAAAGGAGAAGCTTCAAGAAGGGCTGTGCCCACCCCCAGCTGACAAGCAAAGCTTTCTGATGTCTAACTCCATCAACCTAAGCAGTCTTATCCGAGTGCCTGCAGTAACGACATCTAGGAAGTCCCAGCAGTGTTACAGCCTGCCTGCGAGGCTTTCTAAACAGAAATTAGCTATTTCTACTTTAGTCACCTATGTCCCATACTAAAAATAGAGGCTTCGTAATGTCTTCTGTCAATTAAAAGAGTTAAGAGGTAAGTGCTTACATAGGTGCATGTGCGTATCCTAAGATAATATTAGCTGAAATATTAGTTGAAATAACATTTAATTTTCTGGTTGCATCTACCTGTAAAGTTACTGAAGTTTCTTGTACGCCATCAGTATTTTCCCGAGTACTTACTTCTATCTGGTGTTTCTAATTCCTGCCCAGGTAAGTCTGCTGGCAGCAGTCACCTGCGCTAGCAGCTCCGGAAACTTCCTTCTCGTTTTGTTTCGATCCGGGCGGCGTTCTCTCACGTGAAACCTATGGAACGGGTCAGTATCCGTAAGATTTATTGAAACCTATGGAACGGGTCAGTATCCGTAAGGTTTATTGAAAGCACTTTGTACTGTGGTTCTGGGATGTTTGTTTGCGACAGGTAATTTTCCTGCTTTCAACCAGAATTGGGGGCGTCCGGTCCTGCCGTTGCATCCACTGCAATGGCACTGCGCAGGGATCGTTGTCAGATGGTCTAAACTCCTAATAAAGCCCAGGTTTCTCTTGGCTGCTTTTGTGTCTTCCAGCTCAAGAATACAGCGGACAACAGGCCACGTGTGCTCGAGGCTGAGCGTCCGCTTAGTACTTTGCTAGGTTCCAGCTGTAACGCAAAGTGCATTTAATGCCAAGAGAAGCGACATAAACTGTTTGCCTCTTGTCTTTACGGGCACTGCCAGAATAGAACACAAAACTGGCGTGTAGGGGGTGAGACAGAGCCTGGGCTTCCCCTGGGCCCGCTCCCCGTGCCCTTTGAGCCAGCGGCAGTTTACAGGAACAGGGACGTCTCCTGGGTTCCACTTGTGGTCGTTACCAAAACGCTTACCAAAGGGACTGCTGGCAACCATCCTCGAGTTGTTGTTTTTATCCTTGTGACACGGAATGACCTTTCGTAAGAGAATCAAGGCAATGGAAGTAAGAAAAACGACTGGCATGACTGACTTCAAGGGTTTTGTGAGATAATCAGATAACGCCGTAACCCTTTGGAGCAGGCAGCTTCAAAACGGAGCTGAATCGGCCGTTCTCATCGCCTTGCTTAAGGAACAGCCTTTCAACGGGATGTTATTGATTTTCACATTTTATTTTTGATTTCTGTGGTGCAGCGTTTGTCTTCCCTGGTTTTAGGGAGTCAAGCCCAGGACAGGTGATCTCCATTATGTTGGAGAGGTAAGGGAATGCCTAATTACGCAACCTCCCTCCCTCCTCAGGGAAGCTTTTTTGCATGGATCAATGGCAGAAAAGGAATCAGAGCACTGAAAAAATATTTACGCCCTCTCTGAAGTCATCCCCCTCCCCAAAAATTTCTGTAAGATGTGACTAAAACCAAAGTGTTTGTTAACAGGTTACGAAGGGAAGGTGTCAAGCGGGCGAAGCCAACGGGAGGTGTACATGCGACAGGGCGGGATGCTGGTCTGGCTCGTACGGTATGCTGTCTAATCGTAGGGCTTTGTGGGATTACTCCTGAAATCACGCTGCTTCCTGGAGGGCATGGCCGTTACGAGAAGGCTTGACGCTCTCTTTGCTGTCAATCAGCAGCTTGTCTGGGCCGCCGCGGGTTAAAGTCGCGTAGCGTGTGCTCTGGAGTAGGCTGATGCATGCAGACATTACGCTCGTGTGCACGAACGATCAATAAAAAGCTGCGGAAAACGGGAAGCTGGCAGTGGGGGCTGTGGACATGGTCCTGTGCGCCGGGAACAAGTCTTCTCTGGGCTGGTAGTGGCTGGGGGAGGCTCAGCCACGCGTTCAGCATGGTTCTTTCGGCTGACCACAAACTTCTTTAAGAAGCAGGTATTTGAAGGGTTCGTCTGTAAATCTGACCAGAATGAAACTTTAAATCATGTGGTGTATCTCTGTTCTGCGGCAGGGTGGCCATTACGCTCAGACCCCAGCATTTCCCAGTGTCGTGTTCCTCCAGCGAGAGCTAAGATGGATGGCAGTGCTTTTCACAGAAGAATTCTCGCAGGGGACATCAGACCTTCTGATACCTCCCTCTCCTCCGTCCCCTCTCTCCTCGCGACAAGTTGATCTTTACCTGCCTGTATACCGAGAATTCATTCCCTGTTCTTTCTGGCAATTGTTCTATGTGCTATTTTTGTAAAATCACCTTTGCTTAAGAATTCTAGTGTTCTGGCGTATTCATGGGTGTCTTCTCGGGCAGCACGTGGCTACAGAAGTAAGACAAGTTTGTGCCGAAATGGCTATTTTAGGACATGAGCAGCGCTGCAGCCTTTGCCGTACTGCTGTTACTCATGCCCTTCGTTGGTTGTGAAGTCCTGGGAGCGAAATGTTACTGAAACGCAGTTCCTCGGGCCGGGTTGGCTGCCCTACCAGAACGGTGTACTTGGACAATTCCACAAACTCAAACATGCTGTCACGCTTCAGCTTACAATAAATGCTACGGAAAGAACAGCCACTCTGTGGTTGTAATAGTTACAGCATCTCTCCTGTGGTAGGGGGGTTGGAACTAGATAACCTTTAAGGTCCCTTCCAACCCAAACCATTGTATGAGTTTGCATGACTGGGAGGGGATTTCCATGTCCTGGGCGGTGTTTGCTGCGTTACTGAAGTCCTCGGATTGAGTGCTTCCAAGCGGAGGGCACCGCTCTGCCCGCTCAATGCAATTTAAAGGGGAAACGGAACGTAAAAAAATCCATGGCAAATACAATCCCGGTTGAAGATCTCTGAGTGCGGATTCCTAGAAGCCAATAATTGCCCTTATTAGTGGAAAAATGATTGAGAGTGCGTGAGCAGCCGTTTCTGCGCATCCAGCAAGTGTTGCCTGTAGGTGTATGTCATCTGTCTGTCTATAATGGCAAGGAGGTTGCGGAAGTGTAAACTGGGAATTTCTACGACTGGAAAAACGCTAGCAGGAATAAGGGCGGATAGCACACAACAGTTGCCGTAGCTCCGGCATATACAGGTATAATTCAAATAAGTCTGTCCCTCACGCGGAGACGGTTCTGTGGAATTTGAAGGCAGTGCACACACACGCCACGCACGGGCCGTGCAGGATGAGAAAGGTGTTTTCCCCGCTGTATTTTCTTGGGAGGGTTTAAGGTAAGCACAAGCGTTTAAATGGGCCTCGGATGCATAAGGGTCGCTGCCTCAGCGCTTCCAGGAGCCTCTTGCAACACAAGAACCGCCGATTTCTCTATCAGTACCGCAGGCCATTAAAAGTTTGGTCTTTTACGGGATCTTTTAGAATGATTTATGGGTATTTGTTTATTCATTTCTTTGGAGGATTCGAGGTAGTCTTAATTGCATTTTGTTTGGCACGCATCGTTTCAAAATTAACCACCTTAAAATAGGAACAATTTTATGGAATGTGTCTATTATATGAAATCGTCCCAACCACTGCCTCTTTCCGTTACTTTCTATTTTTCATAACGTATTTTACAACTGTAATTTTCACATCTGGCATTTTTTCTCTCCAGTTTCCTTTGTCCCGTGGTTAAATCTTGACCATAAATCTTAGGCCGCTTTGTTAAAAATAGTAGGTCTGCTATATTTCTTCATTTAACAATCTGCTAGATTAATAGTGTCTTTAAAACAATTAAATACGGTTGTGTGGTTTAATATTCCCGGGTTTAATGCACCGTGAAGGAGAAACTATAGCCGTTTTCATTTATAAGAGTGCTTGCGTTTCCCGTGCCGCCTGGCAATTCTTGTCTGACACCTTGGTACTGAAATCCCTTCCTTACGCTGCCGTGGCAAACGCGCAAGAAGGGTAATAGCAAAAAAAAAAAAAAAAAAAAAAAAAAAACAAACAAAGCTTCTTGCGCAGTTTTGGAAATGAAACGACAGAAGCGGTTGGATGGCAAACAAGGCAAAAAAAGGTAGAATTCAAGGTGGAATCTCAGCAAAAAAAGCTTTGGAGCGCGTGGCCGGAGTTGCCATATGGTGGGGCTGGAGAGGGGGCAGCCGTTGGGATTGTAAGGGCAACATTGGCTCGCCTGGGTGATGGTGGGACAGGGGCTGGAGCCCTTGTGGCACCGTCCTTACCCGTCGTGGTGCAAATTCTGCCTGGAGAGCAGCCGAGGACAGCTCTACAACTAACCGCGCAGGCAGGCAGCAAGGGATGGGGTGCCATTTAAGACCATAAAATTTGGTTCTTGCGTATCCAGGCTGTTGGGGTCGGTTATGTTTTTTTGCAGTCGTGCGACTCCAGCCCTTCAACGGAAAGGTCTTTGTGCGTGGCCTCTGTATTGTGTGCGCTCACAATGCCTGCTACAATGGGGCTCTGGGCCGTGAATGGGACCTCAGCCGCTGCCGAAATGCAAATAGTCACGAATTTTAAAAACGAGGGGCGGGCGTTCTTCTCAGACGTATCCCGCGCTAAGAAACTGGTTTGTATTGCCTTAGGTTTAACGATCGCACCGTAGGCCTCCCGCATCTCTAATTACTTGGAAAAAAAAATAGTATTTCTACTTTTCATTAAGGTTGTCAGGCTGGAACCCTGGCCAGGTGGCGTACACGGGAATGCCGCTGGGGCTCCAGGCTCCTGCCCTCGGCGTATGTTTAGAGGGAGAAGGGGAACCTGAGGGCCCATCGATCAGTCGTTCAAGTTGACACCAAAGCCATGTGGCCGCAGAGCCGGTATCTGGCAGTAAATAACAAACTGTGGTTTTAATGGTAAAGATTAAGAGAGAGAAAGAAAAAATTAAAAACAGAAGAAGAAAAGGAAAAAAAAAAATCAACCAAGCATTGTATGAGGGGTGTTCTTCAGTTTGCGGAGGTGGCAGAGTGAGTAAATCGATCTCTAACTACCTTATCTGGAGCGTCTTGCACCTTTTTGGAACCAGCCCGCCTTATTTTTCCTTAAAGAAAGATGTCCCCCGTGGCCCGCTGCTACAGCGGTTCCTAAGAAAATGGGCAACCATCTGCACGACGCCTGCAAAGGATTTGGAATTGTCTAAAACAGGTGTTCACGGTGGATCTCTCTGCCGTCTGAAATACCCGGCTTGCTTTACCCCTGGCTAATTGTTAGTGCTGTGCCTGTTGGGCAAAGAACAGAATTAATGTTTTCCAAACTGGCCACTGTTGAGAAAGGTCATCAAATGCGGACTGGCGAAGAACCGAGTAGATCAGAAACGCAGTAAATGGTAATGGTTCCTGAATATCAGGAAATGTCACCGCGAAACCGAGTATTAAATGCGTGTGCGTACATGATCAGCGCAGGCTGTGATTTATCTGGACTATAGATACTATTCCTAGATGTTAAGTTTACTAGGGGTCTGTCTCAAAAAAATGTTAACATGTGAAAGCCTGTATTACATAGCATTGCAAAACCCCCCGTTCAGTTAAGGTCTCTTGGTTCCACAGAGGGACTATTCTTCTTCGACGTTTCTCAGTTTGAATTCTTGTTCCAATTAAAACTTCGCTTTGAAATTGTTTTGTGTTGCAGGCGCTTCTGCTGTGAGAGAACGTGAGATTTCATCGAGACGGTGCTCCAGAGGCATTGTCGTCAGGTTAAAAACTCAAACCATTGGGTTTTCACTCCCGTAAGTATGATTCTTGCCATGCAAATACTGCCGCGGTCTTCGCACTCCGGAATCCGGCCCCGTGCAAAACCTTTTAGACTTGAGTGCCTCTTGGCTTCAGGGCCAAACCTTGGGTTCATGAAATACTTGTAGCTGTCAGTCTGGTGCATCGACAGAACCTGCAGAACGCCCGGCTGCTGTAGTGTTAGCCAGGATAATTTTAGAATTGCAAATACTTAGCAGATTTTTAATGGCTATGTATTTGTGTACGTGCATATATAAATACATATATATGTGTATATATATATATCAGACTTGAAACACGCACAAGCAAATCTGTGATTTTTTTTTGATAATAGTATGTCCAGACTTGGCTGTTAGGCATGAGGAGTGTCTTTAATTGAACTTTTGTATGCTGCCTCCATTTACCTTTGTTACAGATACGGTACTCGGTCTTGTTTCTTATTAGAAATAGCTGACGAGGCATCTAATTTCATCACTTCGGTTTTGCTCTTTTACAATTCGGTCGAACTTTGGTTCTTTGCAAAACAGAGTATCTGCCCTGGCCTCCCGGTCCGTCCTTGGTGTATCTTTGTTTCTTTGACTTTTGGGAACTTTTTTAGCCAATTTGGACAAGTTCCAGAAGCTGGATACAACGCTCCACTCCACTGAAAGAACGTTTTTAAGATGACAGCAACAGCGTTACAAAATGCCAGAGGTTTGGTTCCCTGCGCCGGTTATGCGACAGCTTTCTGCACTTAGATCCCCCTTCGGGGTCCTGTTCCGCATCGCCTGGGCGATGGGGAGTCTTCGGAACGGCTTTTTCCACAGCGTTCCCGCGGGACGCAGAGGGAGTTGCTGAAACCAGCTCCTCCTCTGTATTCAGCGTTACGGGGAGCCTGAGCCTGTGGAATCGTAGAGTGAAATCAAAAAGAGCCTGGCTTGCAACTTAGCTAGACAAAATGGAAGGAAATGCGATCAAGTAATGAATTGCACCTATAATTAGCCTGCATGAAGCACCACAGGTGGTGCCGGTCCATCATTTCAGCGCAGAAAGCGGATGCTTTGCAAAGCACTCGGGTATGTTGTGTTCCGGGAAAACCCACCAGGAAATCAACATTGGTGTTTTCAGGGTTTGAGTAGCGAGCAGTGGATAAGGTCTGAGGTCACGTAACGAGCGTCAGTGAGGGAATTAAAACGTGGCTGTTCATGAAGTGAACGGTACCCGTTGGCGCACTGGGCGAGGGGAAAGTCCCGCGGGAGAAGCGGTGTGTCTTAATGCTTAGGCTGGCATCCCGGTTTGGCAGCTCGGAATTGGCAGCTCTGACCCCGGGGCTTTGCAACCTTACTGTCCTTAACTTACCTTTCCGTGTAGGATGACGTAGCCAGCAATGTACAGCCTTCCCCATTCCGGTCTTTTTAAAAAGCGGCTCTCGTGCAGCGTGCAACCGGCCGCAGTCGCAGCGTGCAGGGTGTGACAGGCCGCCTCCGGTATTTTATGGACAGAAACGGTCTTACCCTTGCAATAACAGGCGTGTATCCAGCCATTCCCGCTTTCTCAGAAAAATACCTTTTATTTTTTTGCTTTCTGAGAGAACGTAACGCAGTTCAGGACCCGCGTTCTCTGAAACAGCAGAGGCTGGTGAGGTTTAAATATTCAAGATACCTCCCGAAAATCAAGGCTGGAGGTCTCCTCCTCCTCTTAAATGTTGCCATGTGGCAATTCGGGTTTAGTAGAAGCAGTATTTTGGGTTTCGTGTAGATATGCTGGTTTCTGTCAGGCAGTTGAGCTTAAAAGAATATTACAGCGAGGCTTTCACACGTTTGTTCTGAAAAACTTTGAGTAGCAACGAGCCGCTTGTTTGTGGTAGATGGAGGCTAAGAGAAGCGTGTTTTGGTTGGTCGTGACGTAACAGAACAGTATGATTTTCAATTGGGATCCAGATGTTCCCGTAGTAACCGTCTCTCGTGACACCTGACAAAATTCACCCTCCTCTCTGAACGCAGCTGAAGAGGGAGGATGTAGGAGTGCTTTAGCTCTGCCTCCTAAAAAGTATTTGTAAAGCGTTTTGCTTCCCCCTCGGGGATACCCCTGGCGGTGTCTGTCACCAGCTTCATATTGCACAGCCTCAACTCAGTAACGTCTCTGGGCAAAGAGAAGGGACCCAGAACGTACAGAGTGTGTTTTTTAAGATTTTTTTTGTCTGCGGAAGGCCCTTTGTGAGGGGGTTTGGGTTCCTGTCCGGGCCGGGTGACGCCGCCTGTTGTGAGCGGAGATTTGGGTGTGTGCTGGGGGCAAGAGAAGTCACTTTGTGACCGGGCTCCGGTCCGGTGGGGTCTCGGGGACTCGGTAGCTTTCGTTGCACTGCCGTGGGTTGGTACGGAACTTTGGGAATATGGAAACTCTGGGATGTTGTCACAGGCTTGGGGGCTCTTCTCGGAGTCACTGCCGTGGTGTGCAGCTGGTGTCCCTGCCACAGCGGGGCGAGGGGGGGGGATTCTGCCCCTCGGCTCTGCTCGGGGGAGACCCCACCTGGAGTCCTGCGTCCAGCTCTGGAGTCCCCAACATCACAAGGACACGGAGCTGTTGGAGCGGGGCCGGAGGAGGCCCCGGAGATGCCGGGAGGGCTGGAGCCCCTCTGCTGGGAGGACAGGCTGAGAGAGCTGGGGGGGGTCAGCCTGGAGAAGAGAAGGCTCCGGGGAGACCTTCCAGCCCCTTCCAGTCCCTCAAGGGGCTCCAGGAAAGCTGGGGGGGGACTC
>VYZM01020048.1:164713-190323 GCA_013398915.1 Dromas ardeola
CGCCCCCGGGCGCCACGGGCCCCGGCCGGGCCGGTGCCGCTGCCCCCCTCCGCGCAGGGGGGGCCGGGGAGCTGTCACCGCGCTCCTCCTCGCCGTCCCGGGGGCGCCGGGGCCCGCCTTCGGGCGCTGAACTAACTTTTTGGCACGGCGTCGCGATGTATAGGACGGGGTCATTCAGAACCCGCGTTTCTCAGCGCCCCTGTTGACGTTAAACTTGCCACGGACTCGGTTTGTTCACTTCAGGGCAAACGCCATCCCTGGAAACCAAAAGCTGAGATGTAAAAAACCAACCAAGTAATTTTTCAGCCCTCTAGAAGCGCTCTGCTGTCACACATCGCCTAGTAATGACGCTAACGACTTTGTGCTTGTGTTTCTTTTCTCTCCTGCAGGCTGCTAAAGAACAGCAGATCCAGCTAGGTAAGTCTCTTTATTATTGCTGCTATCAAAAGGGAAATCAAAGAAATAAGCTTAAAAAAATAGTGTATTTTCTGGAAAAATGATTAGCATGCAGGCAAGCGTTCCCTTGCGTACCCCCACGCAGCTACAACCCAGCAGCGTTTGTGGTTTGAGTGATGTGGCACGACTTGAATTTGCATGCCCTCTCATTATGTGCTTTTGCATCCTGACACCTCTGTGCTTCCCTTCTTAAACGTGAAACAACGGAAAGTTAAAAATCACAGCGTGCTTAAACCAACCCTCCGAATGTCCCAGCAAACCGGCTCCGGGTCAGGCGCTTTGTCTTCGTTTGTGAACAGAGGAGGAAATGCCCGCGCCTCTTGGCCAGGGCCATCCGCGTCTTCATGCCATTTTCCTTCTGTATTGGAAGTGTTCGACCTTTTAGCTGGAAAAAATCTGTCTGATGCCGAGGCCTCTTCGTATTCTGCCGACGGCACAGCCTGCTTGCTGTGTGCCTAACGGCGGTCGCTCGCTTTGAGTTATAAGCTGGTATTTTTAGCGAAGGAACTGCGGGGTCGGTGTCTGGGAGGAACGAGGGCACCGCAGCGCAAGGTGCTTGGTCCTGCCTAGGGGTGTTTCGTATTGAAACTTTAGCATCTCTGACTCTTTTCAAGGATGGGAAACTTCATATAATTAGGGCGTTGGTGCGAGGGACGTGTTCCTTGGCTTTCCCAGGTGGGAAGCGACACGCTTCTTGGCTTTCCCAGGTGGAAAACAAGCCTTTTAACAGTTCGCTGTTGAGCGCGAGTGTGTGCACACGAATGTGCTCCGGGGCTTTTCTGTGAGAGCAGCGATAGCGCTGGGAATGGACCCCGGGCCGTTCTGTTTCCAGTTGCCGTTAGACCTCCAGTTCTGAGGGTTTTGGTTCAGGTTTTGAGCTGAGGGTTTTGTTCAGAAAAGAATTTCAAGTATTTCTCTAAATTTTGGAGGTCTTGTCTCAAATTCAGTTCTGGCACCGCGTTCTTCTGGGCTTAGGTCGATTTCCACTGCGATCAGTGAATAATGGGAATTGAGACCGTTAGGTACATTGAAACCTAACTGGCAAGCAGACTTTTTTTCCAGTGGTATGCTGAGCCTGTGTTTTACTTCTAGTCGTTTCCATGCGAAATGGATCGTCTTTGAATTTCAGAAACCATAAGCTATACAGGAACGCGTCTTTTAAACTATACGGTACATCAGACAAAATTCCGTGATCTGGAAAATAACTTTTTCTTCCCCTTTAACTTTTTCCTTTCTTTTGCGGCCCCAGCAGTGCTGTAGTCGGGAACGTTTGAGGAACCGCAGGAGAGGGGTGATACTGAGGGTGAACCCCGCACGCCAGGTCGGTGTGGCACAGGCTCTGCCGGGTCCCGGTGGCACCTGGGGAGCCGTTGGGTCTGACGTGGTGTCACCCTCCCCTCCCTGGGCAGGGGCAGATGAAGAGGGCATCAACTGGTGGGTCTGTCTGCTTGCAGACACCCGCGTCCCTGGACCCGCGTGTCCCGTTGCGCTGCCGTATTTTCAAAGCACAAACAGCTTGTTAGCGCTTACGGTCATTGGGATTTGTCCTACGCCTGAGGTTTTTTTGTAAGGTAACATTTGATCCTGTACATTCTGATTCAAAAAGCACGGCTTACTCAGGTTAGAGTGTCAATGACGACGGTAAAACCTGCGTTAGGATTGCCTCCAAATGGGCTGTCCTACTTTTAAGTCCCTATTAAGTGTCACTGTGCGTCGGTGTCGTGTGTTTTGATTTGGCCCAGGGCTGGCTGCTGTCAGCAGCTGCTCTTTTCTCATAGCCTGGAAAGTCACTTAGGACAAATTAAAGCATATAGAACTTTATTTTTTTCAATATCAGTAATTTTTTTTAATGTCGGTATCTTTTAATATAGATTTAGGGAGTTAGCCAAGCTTAATTAACAGCGTTAATGCATAATGTACTGCAAATGCCTGGAAACTGTCAGGAGGAAATCGTTGTGTTTTCACTCGTGAAATAGTAAGGTTTGAGGTGCTGGTGCCGGGGGTGGTGCTGCATCTTCCCTTCTGCCCCCGTCTCCCCCACGGCAGAGCTGCATCGCTGCTCCGAGCTCCTTCGGGAAGAGGACTCGGGTGCCCGACCTGCGGAACGGCAGAGCCAGGCTGCCATCAGACAACACCACCCCGGGTGGAAACGCCACGAGGAGCTCCTGGAGCTGCCTGTATCCCTGGGACAAGTCGGCGGTGAAGGAATGAGGACACTAGCGAAGTTTACCGTGGGAGCCTCTCTCCTTGCTTTTAGCCATCCTGCGTCCAGCACCGGAGCGTACGGCATGGCCTCTTCCGTCTGCAGGTGCCAACTGCTGGGGGAATTCCCAAGAAACGGACTCCTCATCTCTGTCTCGTCCTTCTCTCTGGGCCTTTCTGCCGCCTAAAGGCAGCCAAGTACAGAGCGGACGGTAGTTCTGAAGGGACTCAGGTGGAAGAGGGGGCCAAAACTGCTTCTTCCTTTCTGGAAGCCGCCAGCCAACAACGAAGGCAGAAAGAGTGAGGATGGAAGCCCTGCTGGGGTCCTCTTGTCACCATCTTTTCTTGTCATTAAGCAGCACTTTGCTCAGTGACGGGAGCAGCTCTGCGCTCATCCCATTAGGGTTATCTGTGGCATGGAAGGGTAATCTCTCACAGCCTGGGAACCCGTGACAGTCTTTTTATTGAAATGCTGCCCTCTTAATTCCTGCAGCGGCAGGTAATGATTTCCCCCCCGCCCCCGGTATTTCCGCTGCGAAGCTGGACGTCTGCCATGCAGCAGTGCGTTGCCTGCCGAAGGCGCGGGCACAGCGACGCTCTGGAGGTGGAGCGGCAGGTCCAGCCCTTCTGCCGAGGTGGCTGAGCTTCCTGACCCAGCAAGCCACGTTCAGATCCGTCCTCCGGGAGAGGTGAGGGAGCTCTGGAAGATGACGGTCACTCTCCGGTCATCCCACCGTGTCGCTAGGAACAGTCTGGGACTCGCCGTACCGCCCGGTGCTGGGACAACGTGGATGGGATTGTGTCAGCAGTTCCCACAGATGCGTTCCCTTGCACAGCATCATCTCTGCCAAAACAGTTGTGCTTTTGGTAGAATTTTAGTAGGTTTCCACCTTGCTGTTCCTAATTGAAGTATTTGCTAGCAATATAGAGAGGCAGGTGGGGCTGCTGCACGTAGTCGTTAATCTGCATCTCGTTGCCACGGCTCGGAAAATGTTTGGGAAAAAATGATGCTGGCAGCGCTTTGCCTCGTTGGACGTAATTTCACAGGTCGCAGTGATAGGCGAAGGAGCTCCTGGCATCAGGAAAGTAACTTGTTCACAAAAGTTGGTCCTACGGCTGCAACGCAGAGGGCTGGAAAAAGGAGAGTCCCGTTATCAAAATGTATTTACATGCAGCGTGAGAAAAAAAACAGTGTCATGAACGCTAGATGAGGCTTAAATACTTACTGAAAGAAGGAAAAAAAGTAGTCTTCAAACTTGGGTAACTTGGTTTAGATGTAGAACTGTTTTCTCTGAATTTTCAGAAATTCCTGCCTTTCCACTGATTGCACTGATTTCGACTTAGACTGGGCTTTTGAAATCTTTCTTAAGTGGTTTTTTATGCATTTGGAGTCTGCGGTGGGCAACCACATGAGCAGTTTCTGATCAGGGTATTTCACAAAATCTTGTATCTAAAAAATAATACTCTTCCAAATGCAGATTGCTTAAAAAAAAGAAAGAAAAGTTTAGGGCTTTTGAACCTCCGGTGTCAACAGTTGTTTTACGGTGCAAAGACAACTAGTGTGAGCCAGTGGTGCTAATTCTTGGGTTTCACGTGTCTTTGAGGGGGGAAAAAAGTAGGGACGGGCTTCGTCAGAGGCTTTCTCAAGCTAATTATGTTTTGGCACACAATGAAAGAATGTGATGTTCTTTCTTAAGCGCTTCCTTTCAACCTAAACATTGTGCAACTGGAGCAGCCGTTTCAGGGCAGATGAAAGAACGAAGCCCGTTGGAAGCGGAGTGCTTTTTCTGTTGCTCTGTCTCTCTTCTCCGCTCCTTACTGTAAAGCTCTGAATTAGCAGAGCAGAGCCACTCTGAAATTTTACCCTCGGAAAGGGAACACCTACGGCTGGAATCGCGTTTCCTCAGACCGTACCGTCTACGGGAAAAAGGGTAACACAAGTCCGTGGAGGAGTTTAGATGTCTTCAGCGTTCAGTCATGTCACATTTAATTTTAATTGCCTTTGAACAAAAGGCATTTCCTCTTCTAGCTCAGCATTTGGAGACTCTGGAAAAGACTTTTGCTGACTCAAAAACTTGACAGTTCTTATTTTCCACCCTTTGTTCCTACCTTCTTGTGGCTAGCTGGCTGCTCTTGTTATTAGCAAAAATAACTCCTTTATTTTTTTTTTTCTTTTGCCCCCGCAAGTAGCGGTCTGGGAATACGGCTGCAAGATGTGCAAAGCGATTTCTCAGTTGTGCGGCGAACACGGAATTCCATCACCAGACTGTGGTCTCTGGCATTGAACATCCAGCTTTTTTCTTTTTATTAAAAAAAAAAAAAAAAAAAGCCAGGAAGAGTCTCGGTGAGGTAAAAAGAGGAATGTCAGGCTGGGAATGAAATCTCAGCGCGGGGAGCAGCTCGGTTTTTACTTGGACCCAGTTGGGATATACAACCCAGCAGCTCTGGCTCCTGTTCGCGTGGTGTCTAATTAATAAAAAAAATGAGTTGAGAGTTTTAATTTCGTCCCTTCTCTAAGGAGAGACTTTAGCAATCCTGACTCAGTATTCCCAGGGTTTTAGATGGGAATTATCCTAAGGATAATGTCCTAATTAGGGTGCCAGTTTTAGAACCTGGTCTTGTAGGTGTGTGGCGAAAGGGGTTGCTGGCTGTTGCTGAAAAACCCGCTGGGACTGCGGGCTTGGACTGAAAACAGGGTGTTTTCAGAACAATGAAATGTTCCGAAACAACAAACTGATAGCGAACTTTTGGCTTGCCCAGGATATAGTATTTGTGTGTTATTTCAAGGTATTTATAGTGCGAGAATTTAAATGTCCGTGTACGGCCTACTAGTATCATACGTTGTTTTTCTGTCAAATCCCTCAGTCACTGGCATAAAAGAAAACCGGAGAAAAAATAGTTATATGAAGCCATTAGGAGCGTTGTCATACTGAAGTTTGTTGAATGCGTGAGTCTCTTAAAATAAGCAGATGGCTCTGAGGGACGAGCTACTGAGCTTTTTCGCTCTTAATTCTCAGTTCAAGTGCGATTCACCCCGGGAGTAGGTAAAATTTAGCTCATTTAATTAAGTATATTTATTTGAGGAATTCTCAGCGGTAGCATCTGAGCTACCCAATCGTGGAGGTTTTTTTTTTAAATGAAAATTATCGGTAATATCACCCTCATATTGCTTTAGCCGGTTCTCTGAGGAAGAGAAGAGCGAGGGAATAATTATTTCTGTGCTAAGTGTCTTCGTAATTGTCACGCAGTCTGACACACAGGTAATAAGACTTAGGCTTCGGTCCGGTCTTTAGCAGCAGTTTGGCCCGGGAATGTCTCTCCTTCTCCTTTTACAGGATGAAAATTGGCCCCCGAATATCCTGATTACTGCCAGATTGCAGAGGTCTGAGGGAAAAGATAAACTCATTTGACGGGCTCGTTTTACAGCGGTGTGAAATTACTTCAAGGCAATGGGAAACGCGTGCGCGCGTGTGTGTCCTGATGCAGGGCTGCGAGCGTGATAAGCGGTAACAGGAGAAGATGTTTTTCTGAGCAAAAGAGAAGATTCTCTTCCTTTTCTCAGCAGTGCGGAAGAGTGGCAGAGAGCGGAGAGGGAAAGGGTGGTTCTCTTAAGATAATAATGCTATTTTCAGGATATAGGTAAGGGACTACACAGAAGCAGGCTTTTTGGGGGGCGCGGGGGTATTGCGTTCACTTAGGCAAATCCAGAACCCAATTGGAAGGTTCCCAGTCAGTGAACGGTGCTGCTAATTAAACAGGAATCCCGAGCTGACCGGTGGGAACCACAAAAAAATGATAGGAAATAGGGCTTTCCTTGCTGTTAGCTTTTTTCTGCCGTGGCTTTGCCTCTGCTACGGTTTGGCCAACGCCTCTGCTAAAGCAGGGGAGCCTTCAGAGAACTTCTGGGTCGCCCACAGCCCTGTCTGGGCACAAGACTCGGGTGTCCGGGATGCCCCATCCCTGGAGGGGTTCAAGGCCAGGTTGGACGGGGCTTGGAGCAGCCTGGGTTGGTGGGAGGTGTCCCTGCCTGGGGCAGGGGGTGGCACTGGGTGGCCTTTAAGGGCCCTTCCCACCCAAACCATTCTGTGATTCTATGATGAGAGGTCTCATGGTAGTGACTGCTCCGGGGAAGTTCTCCTGGTCTTCAGGGCTCCTTGCCGTTGAGTGCCATTGAGCGTCACCTGAGGGTTTCTTTGGTGCTATTAACAGAGGGCGGTTTGGCTGGTTTTAGTTTCCGCGTATTGAAGTGCAGGGCAGGATTTAGGTACAGATTTGTCAAGTTCTTCACTGTTTTTTTACTAATTAGCTTCTCTGTTGCTTTTGAGCTCCATTACTCAAGTTAGGCAAAGAGGAAGGGCAACAGCAAGGTGCTGGGTAAGGGGTTTGTCAGAGGACATCTGGAGATGGAAAAGTTACTGCTTATACCGCTGCTGACAGGGGTTCATCAGCGGCATGTGGTACCCACGGGGTTCTTCTCCCCGTTGCGGTTTTCAAAGGCTGTAGAAATACCTATGCAAATTGCAGCCATGACCAAGGTTGGCACTGGGTTTTCTAACTCTTACCGGAGGTCTTGCCGCAGGAGCAGGCAGTTCTCTTTAGGGTGCGTGAAGGAGTTGCATGGCGTTTCTTACAGGAGAATTCAAAAGGCTTGCCGCCTCTTCCGTGGCTGCTAAGCAAACCCAAACCCCGGGGAACTCCCCAGCTAAATGTAAATGACTGTTTCAGGGGTTTCTCTCTAAGTTCTATGACGATAAGAGTCAGAAAGACCTGCTTCTTGATGTGTGTCCCGGCGTCTGTGGTGTGTGTTTATTTGCGGGGCGTAACTGGGCAGAGCTCCTGGTGCTCGGCCCCCGTGGCGTTCCCTGAAGGTGACATGTCCTTCCCCTCACATTGTCCCCGGTTTGTCAGAGCTTGCTCAACGTGGCGATGTGTCAGATGGTTTTCTTATTTCCTGCATGTCCTTTCATGCTCTGGGTAAAAGTTGTACAAAGCATTTTTACGATCATTTATAGCATTAAGAGTATTTAAGACCTTGCTGTAGGGTACCCAAATGAAGATGCTGGAGAGCAGTGACACCTACCTTACGTGTGCCTATGCTGCATTGCTGTGCTCGTATCCAGACTAGCGATCTAGCAGATAATTTAACGCCTGTTGGTGTGTTAAGTGGCACTGTCCCCTGTCCTTTGCAAAACTACACGGGTTTTTATCGTTCTTCAGCAGAACTTGTCGGTGGAGTGATTCAGAGCGGCTCTAACTGGTATCCTAAATTGGGAATATTGGATGGGGAGGTGTCTTCAGGCTCTAGTTCTAACTATAGTTTGGTTTTGGGTATTTTTCTTGGCAGAATTACGAAAGAGCAGACTGAGACCGTACGGGTTAGTGATTCCAATTAGTACCGATGCAGATGGAAGCTACGTCTCCAACATCCTCTCTGCAAGTCACCAAAGAAGATCAGCGCGGGAGGTGTCCCAGAGCCCCAAACAGCTGTATTTTAACGTCACTGCCTTTGGAAGGGAATTCCATCTCCGGCTGAAACCCAACACGCGTCTGGTGGCTCCCGAGGCCGTCGCGGAGTGGTACGAAGACTCTGTGGAAACAGGAAAGGATGCCGGTAACACCAGTCAGACTGGAGCTGCTGCCCAGAGGTTATGGAAAAGAGAGCCCCTGTGGACCAACTGCGCCTACGTGGGGGACATAACTGACATCCCCGGAGCTTCTGTGGCCATCAGCAATTGTGATGGTCTGGTAAGGCTTGTTTCATGGCATTAACGTCTCATACTTTACCACTTTGTACATGTTTTTGTTGTTTTTAACTACACGTTTCTTAATGATATCATTTAACAAACTTCATTTCTTAAATCCCTTAGAAAATGCCTCAGTACATATTGATGTCTACACTCCTACTGCTTTATTCTGGGGTAATTTCGCCAAGTTTGAACACAGTCCTTAATGTCACTGGCATGAGAGAAAGAAATCAAACCTACGTTTTGTTGGCTTTTGTGTTTACTTTCATGAGGTGTTACAAATGGGAAAATGAATAACGAAGTCATTTTAAGTCACTGAAAAGATGGCCTTTTGGTGAGTGAATGTAGAACGTGGCGTCCAAATCGTCACTGTGTACTTCTCAGGTAGCAAAATCGCGGGCTGCGCTGTAGTCCAAGAATACCAACAGATTTAAGTTTTAAAGGGTTTATTTCTAAAATGAGCATGTTCTTTGCTTTCTTACATGCCGTTTTGTTTCATCAGAAGGTATCGTAGGAGAAGCGAGCGGTTCCCATCTATGAACGGTTGGTTCTCAGGTCTGATGCTGTGTCAGATGAGAACGCGTGGTATTTCATTGTGGCTTCAGCAGATGCAGCCGCTGGCTTGGTACACAAATCCCATATTGAAAGGCTGGGCATGTATCGAGTCCACATACCATTCGTTAATTCAGTCATGCGGTAAAGAAAGCTAACAATACTCACCTTGTGCTCTGTAAGTAGCAGGGGCAGCGGTGGAACATGACTGCAGCATCCAGGAAGATTAATGTGGTGGTTACTCCGCCGCTATTCGGGAAAGGAATCATATGAACAAGTCTGCAACAAGTATCCCTTCTTGGAAATAGGTTTCCCTCTTCCCGTCACATGCCCCACGTTAATGATCTGATTCCATTTTGCGATAAGTACTGGCGAGCAAACCTCCCCGCCTCCGTCGCCGCGTGAGAAAGCGCGTAAATGTCCCAAACTCCTGATTGCGAGCTTAGGGCTGCGCGCAACCCAACTCCGCCACTTGCCTTACCTCGAAAGAAAGGAAATACTGGTGGTATTTATATCCGAGGTTATCGGTTGTTGTCAGTTTGGTGTGTTTAATTTGGTTTTGGGGTTTTTTTGCAGGAGAATCTGTTGGCCGTGTGCCGTGTTTACATCTGCCTGGATGGGCGCAGCTGCAGAGGTGGTTCTGGCAGTGAATGAGACCCTCGGGTTGAGAGCTGTGTTTTAGCAGTAATCCTGAACCGAAGTTCTTGTGTTAAGTGAGACAGCACTTTAAGACAATCAGTGGGATTAAATGGAATGAGATTAAGGAGTACAGCAGCTTTGGCGGGGATTGCCATGTGGCTGACAAGCTGCTGGTGGTGTGTTTGCAGTTAGCTGAAGAAGCGGTTGCTGTTCACGCAAACGTCCACATGCGTAAGAAGACAGCAGATACCGAAGGGGTCCTAGGTAAAGAGCTGGAGGTTTCCCAGTTGTGTGGGAAACTCTTCCCATAGGACCCAGGAGATGCCCTTCCTGTGCTTCCCGTGGCTTTGGGGCCTGGACTAGGAGAACATGTGTTTTTCGTTTGAGGAGGAGCGTGGGTAGATGCTCCTGAGTCGCCATGGTCTTGCTTCACCTCGACCCAGGCTGTCTCCTGCAGTCTTGGAGGGGTTTCTTCAAGCCCCTGAGCCACCCGCCACGTGGCTGGGTTAGAAACCAACGTCGGAGCCAGGCGTGGTGTGAAGCCATCAGGACTCCGGTCCTTGCCTGGCCCGACCTCGGCTGCCACCCGAGCTGCAGGTCCCTGAGCTGCCTTGGGGACACCCTGGTAGAGCAGCTGGTGGCTGTGCTGCTCCCTCTCCGTCACAACAGCTCTCGTGTCAAAAACCATCTTTTCGAGCCCTTCTGCCTGCTCACTTCAGCTAGCTGATGCAACAGTCTTTTGGAGCTCTGAGCAAGTGAGTGTGAAATAAATAAATAATCCTGAAGATTGATGGGATTTCAGATTTATTTCCTTTTCCCTCCCGCCAGCGCCAAGGTTAGCAGAAGCAAGTCAAAGTTAGCATTTCTGGCTTCTCTCTTGCTGTACTGCGCGTCTCTCAACCAAGCTAGAATATTTGATCCCCAGCGTATCCGAAAGATGTGAAGAGTGAGATAATACGGCTTAACAGAAACTGGAACAACGGTGAGAAATTCTAGGGCCGTGTGTCTATTGGAAAGATTTATTTTTGACTTCAGAGGAATTCAGACGCTCTCCAGTGTAGCTAGCTAGGCTCTTACCTTTTGGGAGAAAGTCAAGGGAATGACTGATAGCAATTCACTCGCTGTAGAGCTTGTGAAAGAAGTTTGATATCAGAAGTAACAGAAAAAGAACACCTGGCTTGCCAAAAGTTAGCAAAAGACTTCCCAAATTTTGTTGTGTGCATAAAGAGATTTTTCATCGCGACTCGTGAGACACCCGCTGATAGTGGGGCAAAACTGAGTATGGTGCTAACGCGTGCTGACTTCACAGATACTGCTGAATTTCCTGTCGTTTAGTGTCTGCTCTCAGCACTAGATGTATGGTTATGAGGGACATAAGGGTGCTAAAATTTGATTGCCTGATTGTAAATATATGGACTAACTGGTATTTGCACTAGTAAAGCAAGATTTTGCCCCCAGTCTCTTCCTGAATCTAAACTTACATTTAAAACCCGAAATATTTGAACGCTTTTGTTTTGAAATAGTTCACATTTCTACTTTTGCAGTAAAAGTCGTCTGCATGCCATCAGTTTTGCAAATTCCTATCTTCACATCTGATTAACATCCCTTGAAAATAACCCTGTTTATTTAAAAAATGCACGCGCATGCAACTGTCATAGCAAGAGGACACTTAATCTGTCATGTAGAAACTGCCCGTTGTTTTTGTTGACGGTGTTTCGGAAAGCTGGTGCTTCCACTGGTTTCCGTCGTATATTCCTGCTGTTGTTTGGGTCAAAGCAGCAATATTTATTGTCGCGATGTTTATAGAGTTTATCAAATATTTGCCAGAGTTGCAACAAAACTTGTCACTGAGTTAGTGTCATGAAGCGAAAGCATCCTTGGGGAGCTCGGGTGGCTTCGGGAGGGATGTGCGGTTTGTAACGCCTGGTGGAACTGGACCTTCTGGTGGTTGACCGCTGGTACCCCCTGTAGTTACGGCTGCTTTTCTCTGCCCCGCCTGGTGCCGGTACTCAAGCCTGCCCTGCAGTGGTGGTCTTTGGACGTTCAGATGGTGCTGCCGTAACGCCGAAATGTCGATCCGGCATCGGGAAGGGAAGGAAGAGCGCTGATGAAAAACCTGATGCTTGTTGTAGCAGTTAATGCTCGTCTCATGTGGACATCCCTCAGCTGACGGTAACAGCATCCCTGGGCTCTGCGGGCTTCAGAAATTGAAGCCCAGAGAAGGGTAAAAGGAGAAAAGCGCTTAAGAAAACTTTGATCTTACCCAGAGCGCACTTGTGGCTCATATATTTGTAGTCCTTAAATACTTGTGTTGCCACATCTCTTTCTGTCTCCTCCCTGCTTTTCCTTCCTTTTAGCGCCCGCACGGTAACATCTCACCTCGGCGCTCTTGTGCTCTCCATCTCGTTAGACTCAGGCTTCATCTCGTTAGACTCAGGGGAGTTAGTAATATGAAAGGTTATGGAAACCTTCCTGCATGAGTTGCCCTACCCCTTCCCTACTTACATCTGAGTAGCATCTTCCCTGTTGTCCTCCGTAGAAAGATCAGATCGTTGAAGAACTTCATTTAATCTATCTGATTTAGCATGTCAGAGTGTGTTAGTGGGGCTTTGTCTTCTGGATAACGGTGGGAACATGTTTTGCGTGTCTCCGCACTAAAGGAAATGTTTAATCTAGTGCGGATTCCTAAGCCAAGCAGTTAATGTACTCCCAGGTGAGCATCTACTGGACAGTATTTGTGCCTGACCCGTGTGGTCCCAAGGTGCTACAGGAGGTTTAATGGCTTTAAACGGTCAGAAGTTACTGAAGTTTATCTGATGTAATTTGGAGCTAAGGCAGCATCGGTATGCATCTAGAGGAGCACATGGTTTAGAAGAGTGGGAAAATCAGTGCAAGATGTTCAAGGAGGTGGGAGTGAGTTGAAAGCAGATTTGGCAGGTGGCAGTTTGACGGGTGGCTTGTGCCTGGTCCGATGCTGCAGAAAATGGCTCGCCTCAAAAAAACCATCACAAATGTTTCAGATTGTAAATAAACAGAAGGCAGGAAACTTAGCATATAGAAATAACTAAGTAGAAGCTTTAGATCAGTCTCTACCTTTTGTTCTAGAGAAAATGACTTCAGTTTCTCAATGAGCTTTCTTCCTTTTGTAACAAAAGCCACAGCTGTTGGTATGCGATGCCTTTAGGTAGAGCTTACGCTTTGAACTCTGTTTTATAGAGCCGTGCCTCCTTGTTTGAGTTGGGATCTGGCTTATATTCACAGCTACGCAATGCCAAGCGTGAATGCTGTCTTCCGTTTCCTATAGAGCATTGACCTCACTTGTTTGACATGAGAGGGCCAGACCCTGTACGGCGAATCTTTCATCTTTGGCTTCAGATAGCAAGTAATATGTGACTTGTTTTGTTAATTGGAGAACCATGGCCGTCAAGGCCAGGGCTCGTAGACTCATTTGAAAGCACAACCGTTTGCGAATGACAGATGTGCAGTGGCCTGCCTGCCTTCAGCTGTCAAACCGGGGAGATCCTCGAAGACAGGCCAACCGTCAAGAATGAAAAACCCCAAACCTGCTCAGATCTGTCGTTTGTGACGGGTTATTCCTCACTTGCTTGTTGTCGTCCCTTTTTTCTGAGGATGCAGAGACTTGAAGAAACTCGTGTGTGTCTTTACGGTCAGTGCTTTCGCGCAGGTTACTGTGCAGCTGTGGGTATTCGGGGAGTTTTTACCAGAGTTTGGTTTTGATTCTCTGCCATGACAGTCCCCCAGCACAGACAAAAAAGCAGGGACTTTTTAAATGTTAACCTTTGACTTTGTGTCTTCATTTCACCCTTTGTGAAAGGGAGCAGACGGGAGTTTCCTACCCTCGGTGGTTTTGGCATTCTTTCGTTAATGATTATAGAGTTGTTTGAAGTGTCTGAACGAAGGATGTAGAGATGTGCACAGTTACTTTCCTTGGGCAGATACGTTTGAAATGTAGGCTGGAGATACTTGCACAAAGACCGAAGCCTTGGTTTAGGAAAAGCCTTAAAAATAGGTCTGCGTTCAGACATGTGGTTAAGTGCATAGCGGCATCTGAGCAGATTCAGGGCATTTTGATTTGTTTTGAATGCTTTTTTCCATCGAGACTGAAGAATTAAGGCTTATTTCTTGTTCCTGTGTTTGTACTAATGCGTTATTTCAACATGTTTTCCCCCAAGCTGGCCAGACGACGTTAGTAAGTGGAGAACCAGCTTTCTAGGAGCTGGTGGCATGCTCCGTGCGGATGGCAGCTGTGTCTGGGGCTGGTGGAACGTTCTTCTGTTCATCCTACCCTGCCCTTTTGCGCTCTTCCCACAGTAATTACATCTCTCCAGTGAACTCCCGTAACCTGCCCTGCCTCTTCTCACCGCCGGCCTTTTGCTGTTCTTGGCAGCCCCAACGACTTATTAACTGGGCCTGATAGACTGCAGCTGCCTCTTCGGACGGACGGAGTCCATCTGGTGACCTCAGCCCGTCCTCCCCATCGGACCGAGCAGCTTTTGGTCACCGTCAGGCTGGGCTTGGACTTCATCCCGGTCACCTCTCCAGGACGTAGCGCTTCCTAGAGGTTCCTGCAGGCTTTTCGGACGTAGTACTTCCGTAGGAAAGAGGATTTCTCAAAGTTCGTGAGCTCCAGAAACTTGGGAAAATGCAGTGCCATCTTGTCACTTAGGCGGGACTTCAGGCTTCTTGCATAAAACACTGAGGGAAGGAGTATTGAGAAGGGAGGTGGTGGGGATTGAAGTAAAACGTCAATATACTGTAGAATAATATAACATAGAAGTACTTTTATACGTCTAGTTTGCTTCTCCTTGAGGTTGTCACTCAAAACAAGCGGGTACTTCATCTTTACTCTGTGTAGTGTAGTCAAAGTTTACGCGGATGGTTGCTCGAGCTCCATTTATTTCTTCTTGTTTGTTTTTCTAAGTTTTTCTAATGGGGCCAGATCTGGGCTAATGCTAGGTTTGCCTCACTTCTTAGCCCTTGCATCTCCTTCTCTCCTCCGGCCTTGCATTTATCCCATTCTTGCTTAGAACACATTGCCCTTTCCCACGTAAAGCCTCCCTTTTCTTCCAAAGCTCTCATCGAAACGCGTGTTTGTGAAGTAGGAAGTAGTAAAAAGGGTTATGCTCAGAGTTTCCACTGGGTTGCAAGCCTTAGGTTGTCAAGGCTGATCGAACAGCTAAGTCCTCCTCTGAAATGATAATTTTCCTATGGGCTGCACCTCCCTCTCCCTTTGTTCCAAGGATTGCGTGGTCATAGGAAAAACTGAATAGGTATACAGTAGTACTGCTATGGACTTAACGTAGATCAAATTGGGCCGAAATATAAGGAGCCGCGCAAATATCTTTCATAGGAAATATGCGTTCAGTTTGGGTAATCGCTTTTCCAAATGGAAAAAGATGTCATGTATTTTTAAAACGGAGCAGAAAAGCGCAAGTCCTGATGGTCCGGCTGACCTGAAGAAATCCCTCCTGCACAGAGAGGGACCTGTCCGCCGCTGCTGCCCTCGGAAACTGTGCTGAGGACAATCCCGGGTAAGGAAAAACTGGGAGTGTGGCCTCATATGGATAAATAAATAAAATACATGAAGTACGTCGCGCATCCCCCCAGCATGGTCCTTGTCTGTATGGTGACAGGGCGAAGAGCCCCGCTCCTGGGCTCTGCTGCGGAGCATCAGCAGCGGGTTACAGACCTCTTGGGCCAAGAAAATCCCTTCTAAGAAAAAGCATCATGGAGAAATTTGAGCAATTTCTTTTCTCCTCTTCTCCGGTAGCCTTCCCCAACGTGATGTCCCGGGGGAAGAAGGAAAGAGCAAGAACTGAGACTGTAAGCAGACTTCAGCGAGGTATTCGACGTCAGTTTTCCCCCCTCATCGCTTTGATTACAATTAATTCCTTGCTTAAAAGCGGGGCTCGTGATTCCTGACGAGACCCTGGCCCGCTGGAGCCGCCGTGGTCCCCGCAGGGCCCAGCCGGGGTCTGTCAGCGCCGCCGCCGTGCGGACATTGGAACTAGTCGACGTGTCTCTGCACAACGCTGCAGAAGTTTTTCAAGTTTTTTTGTTTTTCAAGGGGCTCGACGGTCTCCTAGACAAGCCGTCCAAAGATTAAAGGCCTTAAGTTCCTTTTTCATTTGTGCCGTGGTGCAAGCGATGCTTGATCAGAAAAAAAGAAGGCGAAAACCCCCTTTTCTGCTTGCTTAATAACAGCCAGCTTAAAAAACGTCGGTTTTAATAGCGTTTGTAGTTATTTTTGATTGAGAAGTGAGGTTTTTCTTACTTAACAGCATGTCAGTTCGATGATTAATGTATTTATGATTTTTTCCACTCTGTTAGCCAGGTAAAATATGTCTGAAGACATCCCTTAATGCTCTGTGCATTTGGCTTCAGAGTAGTCCATTGAGCAGCACAAATTGAAGATAACGCAGATTCAAACTGCTTGTAAACCCACAAGGTGAGAGTTATATACCTATCTGAAATCTAGGGTCTGTCCCAGCCTGGTTTTAATGAGATCACTGGATCTGCTGTGAAGATGCTGGGATTAATTACGTTTTGCACATTTTAAGGTAGGCATTACATCGCCGTAAGTGCGTTTCCTGGACCTCTGTCGCGGGACAGAACTTCGCATCCCTTGCTTTATCAGAAAAGAAGGTATTTAAAGCACAACCCTACTGAGTAATTTTTTTCTGGAGCTTTAATTGCCCTCGGATCCCTTCCTCGCCCAGTTCCCCCACCCTGTTCCAGTAAAGCCCTGCTGTCTGCTGGCTTCCAGGTCCCCAGGCAGGTGTCGGAGGGTGGCTGTGGGCAAATGCCTGTGTGTGTGTGTGTGTATATATATATATATGTGCATTTATGAATATTTCATATAGAGGAAGACAGAGTAGCAGTTAAACTTGAAAATAGCATTTATTAGTTTTTTCGTTTATTTTCAAATATTTTCCGTGTGGCATATTTGAAGGCAAAGGAAGTCTGTGTAAAGTAGTGTATTTTAAGTCCACGCGTCCCCGTCTGGAGGTGTTGTGTCTTAAAAAGCGGAATGACTGTGTTCTTATCATCGTCTTGCTTGGCTTACTCTGCGTTTCGCCGACGGAGTAGCTCACAGAGGCGAGAAGGTGGTTAAGCCCTGAAAGGGATGCTTGTTTATGGCTGTGAATATGGGAAAATAAACATCTCTCGTGCGCGGATTTGGACAGGTTTGAGTTTATATTCCAGGAGCCTGTCCCTACAGAACAGTTGTGGTTTTACAGCCCTTCTTGAGCTATTCTTGACGGAAAATAAATTTTGCTAAGCTGCTCCTTTGCCCTTGTATGTCGAGTACACCTATACTAGCGTTTCTGTGCTACGGGTGCTCTGCGGAGTGGGGGGAAAATTAAAAGTAAGTTGCCCTATTTCTGTATAATCCAACAAAAACATTGTCCCTTCATTTCCCCCTCAGAATACCACTGGGTTTGCTCTTGAGTCCAGACTGTGCAGAGCCCGGGAGGAGCAGGAGCGGGTCCTGGATGCTTCACGGTCCCCGTCAAGGCAGCGGTGGGCGTGATGGAGTTGGCATCACTAGAGCTGGCTTTGGTGTCACAGCAGTATCCCATTCAAAAACTCCCCAATGTTGAGTGTCCTCATCCTGGCACTCACTTTTCTTAAATAACCTGTTCCACGAATAACACCACAGCGCGATTCAGTACACGTTTCATCAACGTTTATTCCATAAGCGTTGCCGTGCAGTAAGTACATTGTGCTGGCGTTTGTGATGAGGTGGCGTGTGGCTGGAAAGTGAGGTTGGTCTGCGACTTGAGCCCCTTCCACTTGGTGGAAGGAGTTCCGTTAAGCGCTCAGGGTTTAGCATCCCAGACAGACGGTCAGTAATTCGCAGTCAAAAGCAGCGATGAAGGGTGTTGCAGCGCGCATGCTCGGATAGTCTTCCCTTGCTGACGACATACCACCTTCTTCTGCTTTCCAAGGCGGACAGCGGGGCTTCCAGGGACGCGTCCCCCCGAGGGGACGCAGCAGGCAAATGGCCCATCTGCAGCAGGAGGCTTGGGCTGCCGCCGTCTCGATGACAGCTAAATCCTCCAGCTTTTAGCTCTTTGGTGGGTCAGAAGCGACCCAGAGGGTGACTTGACTTTGACCTCTTCTGCTGCGTTTTTTAATGTGATTGTTCTTGTCTCTCTTCACCTTAGTGTCTCAGAGCAGGCGTTTCACACCAGCAGAGGGTCTCGTCCATTCCTGTTTATGAGAAGTGTTTTGATGAGGCCTCGAATGAAGGTCCCTTAGGCCTCCAGAGAGAAGAAATGCTCTGCCGGAGCAGAAGCAGCCTTGCTAGCCTGACTCTGGTCCTGCCGCGCTCCCCTTGAAATCGGTGTCGCAGCATGTGGTCGTGGAAACCTCAGGAGGCCAGAGTCCGAGCTGACGTTGTCCCTCAGAAGGTTCCTTTGCATCACCTGCCCTGCAGTACCTTCTGCAAGTGGTCCTCTGTCGCAGATGCCTCTCAGTCAGTTCCCCTGCACGGAGAGGTTACACCGTCCCCTGGCAGCCTTGTTTTGGGAATTGCTTCCCTATCTGTGGCATTTTCATTCCACAGGAGCAAATGAATTCCTTGCCACAACAGCCTCGTTTGGGAGCAGTCATCCTCAAACGGCAGAAATGTCTGACAAGACACGTTTTTTGGCAGTTTTGATGATAAAGTCTAATAGATATCTATCAGATATCTATCGTTTTGACCGCAGGGTTTCATCTCACTTTGTAATTCTGGTCCCTTGGAGCAGCCGGCCTCTGAATTATTTTCCCTGACCCAGAGCTTCATTCGGAGACGGCAGAGCCCGGGTTGTCCGAGGTTTGTCCCGTTCTTCTGATGGTATTGGACTAAAGAAATGGGCTCCTGAAGTAAAATAGCCTTGGCAATACCCTGCGTTGTTGGCGTGCTGCCTCCAAACTCCTGTTTTCCTATTCTGGAGCTTATTTCTTCAGTCCAGACAAAACTTGGGAACGTAGATGGGCGGAAACTGTGCAGATTTCTCGTGGAATGTATGCAGAAATGACGTACATAGTCAGCTTTCCTTCATCCCTCTGAAAGATCACCTGGATGGAGGGACGTTAGGGATGGTGTTGTAGAAGGTGCTGGCATCCCTGCCCTTTTTTTCTTGGCGGGTTGAAAGGTTATTTCCCTCTTGGGGAGTCCCTTCTGCAGATGGATCCTCGCAGAATGAAATCAGGATAGAATGAATAAGGGAATAGTTTCCAGCAGGCTGCTCTTGGAGTTACCAACACTGTCAGGTTTTAAGGTGTCGTTGGCCTTCTGCCCAATCGAACTGTCCCATCTTGTGTCTCTTGTCTTCTGCAAGGGTGTCTTGTTTTATAAGCGCATGTATCAAACACAGCTTTTTCTGGGGAAGGAACCTCATTATTTGAATACTTCCCCGACGTGGTACTGATGATTTCCATCCTCGTACTGCACACGGAGGGGGGTGGTAGACCGGCAGTGCGGTGGACGGACAGGAGCAGTAAGAAAACAAGAGAGCGGAGACTACGCCTGCTTGTGAAACTGCTGTTGGGGATGGGGAAAAAAATAAGGGAAGCGGACAAAAAAAAAAAAATTACGAATACATAAGACTTCCTTTATCGCACTAAATGGGTTCTCTTGATTTACATTTACAACTGTGGGTGCACTCTTTCCACTGGTCTTGTAAGATTTCTAAGAAATCGACGTAAATTGTAATAAATGTCTGTTAAAATGTTTTGAGCGAATTGCTGAGCCCTTGCTCCATCGTGGGATGATCTTAGTAAGAACTGAAAGCCCCAGCACCTGCTGGCACCTGAGAGGGGACAACCCTATTTCCTCAAGCATTGCTGTATTTAGCAAATGCCAAGAGCCTTGGAAAGCACGTGCCTTTCACATGTCTTGGAGGGTCCCCACTGTTAGGAAGGTTTTGGGACCAGCAATCCCTTTAGAGGTGGAGACAGAAAGGAGGTTTTCTCGGTTGCTAGCAGAGAGCCCGTCTTGTGGGAAAAGGGCCCCGTTCGCTATTCCTGTAGTTTTTGGAGGAGGTCATTTTCCAGACATCTTTTGTGGTCTTCTCCCTTGAACTATATCCGTTCAAAAAAGGTGGAGGTGGTTTAGGTTTTTTCGGAATGGGCTCATAGGAAGCGTTTGTAGATGCTTTTTGGCGGCTGAAAGGGAAGTATTGGTCTTTGTCTTAAAAGAAAGTCTCTGTTCTCTGTTCCGGAGAGGGTGGCAGCGGGTTATTCAATAATTGAAAGCGAGGATGGGAGTAGAGTCAATCCCATCTGCTTGACAGTCCTGCAGAATTCCTTATCCTTCAGTTAAGGAGAGGGATGATGCCTGGCACCAAAACTATTTATCGCTGCGTCTTCTAGGCGACACTTCACCAGGATGGATTTTTTTCCTGGGTTTTTCTGCATGTCTTTTGCTGTAGCAGCAGCACTGAACGTGATGTCCTGCCCGAAAGCGCGGGTTTGAAGAAGGCGACCATAACGCTGCTTCACGCTACGAAAGAAAAAAGAAAGCAGGTTAGAAACTAGAAGAACAGCCTTGACTGGAATTCACAGAAAGGCGTAATTGTTTAGCTGCCTCTGAATAATATTCTATCTGATGGTAGACAGCTGAAATGCCAGGATGAGCATCTGCATAATGAACCGGCCAACCTTTTTGCCCCAAGAAGTCGTCCCTCGCGAGGATGAGCTGTTGCTGGACCAGGTGACGCAGCTCCTGCATCGATGGTGTTAATGCCTTCTGAAAACCCAACGAAAGGGATGGGTGCTGTGAAGTCTAACTCAGACCATTGCTAGTCTCTTTTCTTCTGACTTTCTAGATTGGAGAGAACATTTGAAGGTGAATTAAGACACTTGACAGCGTGCTGTGAGTCAGGCGGAGGTGAGAAGAACAGAAGTTTGAATTTTAAGCTGCAGCGGTTATGCCAGTGCTGAACATGGCGGTGTTCAATCGGGTCATCTTCTTTTGAACAGGGGTTGAGGAATGGGCATCTGTACAAAGTCTGCATGGAAAAGCTCCGGCTCTTCGTAGAGCTAAAAGATCTCAGCTTGGATTGACGCAACTTCTAGACTTTTACTTACCGTCTCTTTCTGGTTTTGAAAAGTGATTCTTTACGGCAGAGCGTGGGTTTACATGTAATTCATACCCTTTAAGCAATATATTTAGGGCCTTGAAGGGCTGTTTCCAGGCCAGGGGAGCAGACGAAGCACAGGGCTGGTGTCGGGGTGCTGCGCTGGGTGTCTGTTTTCTCGCTGTTATTGAATCGCACCTTGGAGTCTTGGCTACGCGTTTTCACAAAACAGAGCTTTTCAGGCAGTTTGACAAATAATTTCCCTTCTGGATTTTTGCTTTTTGTTACCCAAGTAGCATAAGCTTCTTAAATTTTTTCGTTTCTGGAGGCTCACAGCTCGCAGTTTATAAAATAGCCCAAGCTTATTAAAATTACTGAGTACAACCCTTTTTTTTTTTTTTAATAGTTTGAGTAATAAAAACCAGGTTGTGCAACTTCTGTGGACCCTTGATAACACACATAGCGCACATGAATCGGGCTCTCATTCACCTTCTGCCTTCACGTATCACGTGTGGTAGAGTGTGCGTCTCGGCGAAAGAAAGTAAATAGATACTGAAGTAGTCAAATGTTCTCAAAACTCAATCCTTGTAACCTCTCTCAAAGTTCTCATTGACTGGAGAGTTTGCGCTGAATTTGAGACTGCGTTTTGTAGGGTAGAGCTACAGAAGCCATATTCAGTAATGCCTTTTTTGATGTCCCCTGTTGATTCAGCACTGTACGTACTTCTGTCTGGGATTCGACCTCGGAGCCGCCTGGTCTGAGGTTTGCCAAGGGGCCGAGAAACAGGCAGAAAATACCGCTCAGAGTTGGTGAGAAAATAGGGAAAAGCCAAGGGGGACAAGATAGGTCCGTCCGTTGTAGGAACTCATCGCCTGCCTACCCGTTCTTACCTTTTTCTCCCCTTTCACGCTCGAAATCTCGCCGTCGCTGGCTGATGGAAATAGGAGCGAGCCAGTTCCACCTCCCGACCTCCTGTTTCACGGGGAGTTTCTGGAAATGATGGGTAAAGCCACAGCGCCACTGTTCCTGTTAACGGGGCGAAATATTAGTTCTCACTTCCTTTTTAAACTGATACTTATTTTTCACAGACTTCTGCTGCGACTTGGCTGATAAATTTCATAAATTGCTTTGGCTTTCTTTTTTAAAAACAGCGGCCATGCGACAGTAAATTAACTTTCTAACCTCATAGAAATCACACTATCATTCGTCTTTCTTGTTTTACACCTGACTGAATCTCTAATGTGTAAAACTCCTTTGCCTTTGAGACATTTTACCACGGGATTTTTTGCACAAAGATGTAGAACCAATATAAAATACCGAGTTCGGTGGAAATATTACTGACTTTGGCATTTCACTACTTGGACATGGCGCTTCCTAGATTTTGATCAACAGAGTATTTCCATTCTGAGTAAAAGACAGCCGTTTTCTGTTTCATCTCAGACTTGTGTCCGAGGAGATGACTGTTTTTCACCCTTAGGTTGGACTGGATTTTCTCTTATCTCAGAAGGTCTTTTGTGTAGGGACATCTTTGTTCTCCACGTCGACGGCTTGCCCGTGGCATTAGGTCCTGCGCGGCGAAGGGCCGGCGAGCGCTCCGCAAAGCTGATTTAACTGCTCTTTCCAACACGAATTAACGCACCCGTTAAGTTGATACTTGTGGAAATGGACTTCATTAAGGTTGAGCCAAGCTGTCCGGTGTCTTATTGTTTCTCAGGAGCCCCCTGAGTTGTCACACTTGATAGCCTAGAGCTGTATAATTACTCGTCTTGGCAGTTTATGAAAACGACGTCAAGTGTCGCCTTTGCCATCCTCCAGATCGTGAGATGTTCATATTTTGGGATTCTTTTTATTCGCTTTGTAGCTTGGGAGTATTCCGCACTTGATTGGAACTTCTTATTTTTCCTTCTTCGAGGCCTATCGAATGTCCTTGCTTTTTGGTTTCCTTCCCACTTTTTAGAGGAAGCCGTGACTCTCGTGCAAGCCCGCGACGCCGGGAGTTGGGAAAACACCAGGTTCACTGCAAGAACTGCCAACCCTGTGGATATAAAACTGAACCCGTGGCAAAATGCCCGCCTGCCCCTTGTCATGCCCCCGGTTCATGCTCTTTTCACAGGAGCGGGTTTTGCCATTGCCCGTACCCCTTCGCCCTAAAACAGTTCCCGGCGCAGAGCTGTGGTCGTTGCCACAACGGCAAAACTTGTGCTGGGTGAATATTTCTACAGAGATCCGCTGGGCTCGGGGAGATCCTGGACCGCGCCGAGCGTGTTCCATGCATACGTTTCAGTTTTTTATAACTGATATTTTAAAACCACAATTCCTGCTTTAAGGACAAAGCCTTTTGCCTGCCAGCTTTGCGCCGTTAAAATGAATGTGTGTAGGTTTTCCAAGAACAAAAAATAGAGACGCGTTTTTCCACATAAAATCAAGGTTTGTTTTTTCTTTTCGCTTTCATATAACTCTTAAGGGGTTCCATTGTTTTTTCTTAGACTTTCTGAAAGGGGGGAAAAAAAGAAACCCGACGTTTGGATTAAAACCAAGCATGAGAAATTTCAGCAGAAAGGAATTTTCTTATGTATGTTTATAGAGAAGGGAGCCTAAAAAGCTTAATTTCAGTCCTGCACAACAGCCCGTTAGTGTTCTGCCATTTTCTTTTCTTCAGCAGAATATTGGTTGGTTTGGTGGCTTTTCCGAATGTCTTCTGCTCCTGAAAGGGGTGCATCACTTCATATATTGAGAGGGCGTCGAGCGCTCGGGGGAGCGAGCAGCAGTTGCGGGAAGGAGTGGTTTTAATTGGAAGTCCTGTACTTTTTAACGGGGGTTGCGGATTTCTGCGGGATCGTCACTCCATTTCTGTTACCCAGCCGGGTGTCCTGTTTCTCGTGGGCTTCACCAAGAGATTGTCCCCGGGGTCCGAGGGCTGCACGGGCTGTAGGGCTGGGAGCGACGTCTGTCCCGGTGCCACCCGACGGGTTCTCCTGTGCTTTAGGTCCATCGTGGCACTGATGAAACGCCGCGTTTTTGCAAGCAGACATGAAAGACACTGCATGTTTCCGATCCGAATTCATACCGTTTATTTCTCTAATCTCTGTTTGTATTTATTTGACCTCTTGCTGTATTAATGGACCATTTAGAGATCGTGATCCCTTCCTTGTGGTCTCAGTTCTCCCTTTCCTACTACATCGCAGAGCAGTGTGCGCGGCTTTTGAGTAGACGACCTTCGCAGCACGGTGTCAAATTAGATTAGTAATCTCATAACGATGTTTTTGTCATTCAGGTTACGCCGAGTGTGCTCGTCGTGTTTAAAATGAAGAACATGTTTGGATTTAAAATGAATTTATTAGCCCCAGGAAGAAGTCTCCTTAGTTGAGGAAATGAGCGTATTGTTTCTGGTCAGCTTGACATTCGGTGTTTTAGGACGAGTATATCTTAGTTTCTTATTCCGAAATTGTGTCCGTAGTTTGGAAGAGGATATTAAACATTGCTCTGTTCTCATCCTGTTTCTGAATCTTCGTCCTGGCGTTCACTTGAACAAGTAGTATTTTCCTTTGTAGCTGCAGAAGGTTTGTTTGTTTGTTTGTTTGTTTTCAAAATCTGGTGTTAGATGATTAGTCACAAGCTTCTGTGGTGTGAATAATTCAGCTGGCGGTGAAACCTGAGCATCGTGTACTGTCTGAATGGTTCATTTGCTTCAAAAGTGGTTTTAATGTTTTTAAATAAATGCTATCTCACTCCTAGCATTCATTTAATAAGAAAAATCTTAATAGTGCTCTTCGCCGTCTGCGTTTAATCGCCTTCGAGAACTGAGGTTAAAATGGTTCAGGAGCTCTTGCTTTAATTCTGAAATGCATTGCCAGGGTTCTGCAGCAGGTAAGACGTGATAGAACGTGGGATTTTATATCACATCCCCCTTCCAAAGAGGAAAAACGAGCTGTTGGATTCCTGCTTGCTGCACTAGAAATACCTCGAGGGGTGCTGGGGTGCTTTGCCCCCATGGTGGGACCCGCCGCGTGTCCCTGGGGCTGGGACCCGTCCCTGGGGAGAAGGTCCTCCGTCTGCGCGCCCCGCGCTCCTCTGCAGGCGCCCACCAGCCCTGTCCACAACATCTGTTTCTCAAGATGCGCGGAGCGCTGCCATATTACTTTTTTTTCCAGCATTCTTCTAACGTGTAGTATTTTTTTATATGCCAAGTATGTCGAGGCCGTAAATACTTTAACATGCAGAAGATGTGCAGCGAGAGAAGTATGTCCTTTTGGCCGGCTCTTCGCCTTCCCGGCCAGCCCTGCGAGACGGATCTGGGTCCCTTTCCCCGACGGGCCTCGGCCAGCCCTCCAGGGATGTGCCACCCGCCCCGGGGACAGCCCTGCCTGGGTCCTCCTGGATTCACAGGTTCCTTCTGAGGGGGCTTTAAAGGTGCTCCACGGTCTGCTCGTGGCTTCAGGTGGTGGCAACGTGTTTAGATCCGTGTGGGCAACATCTGGGTGTGTCGTTTTTCCAGCTGGAGGAGCAAAGGCAGGAGGGACGGGGAGCATCTACACACCATCCGTGGTATCACACACACACACACACACAAGCACACACAACACACACCATCCGTGGTATCACACACACACACACACACAACCACACACAACACGCACCATCCGTGGTATCACACACACACACACCCCCCATCCACGCTGTCACACACACACAAGCACACACACCACCCCATCCACGCTGTCACACACACACACACCACCACACCCCATCCGTGGTGTCACACGCACACAACCACACACAACACCCCATCCACGGCGTCATACACACAACACCCCATCCATGATGTCACACACACACACACCACACCCCATTCACGGTGTCACACACACCACACCCCATTCACGGTGTCACACACACCACACCCCATCCACGGTGTCACACACAC
>VYZM01020048.1:191244-272813 GCA_013398915.1 Dromas ardeola
CACCCCATCCATGGTGTCACACGCACACCCAGCACCCCATCCATGGTGTCACACGCACACCCAGCACCCCATCCATGGTGTCACACGCACACCCAGCACCCCATCCATGGTGTCACACGCACACCCAACACCCCATCCATGGTGTCACACGCACACCCAACACCCCATCCATGGTGTCACACACGCACACTCACTCCGGGCTCTTTCTCCTCCTCCCGGCTCAACCTGAGGTTTCCCACGGTGGAGGCTCCGGCATCGGTGGGGTTTCATGAAACCCAAAGCTGACCGGGAAGGCCCAGCAGCGAGGGCAGCTGGGGCTGGGGCCTCCCAAGGGAGGGACCCCCAGCAGCGGCGCCCCCGGGCAGTGGGTCCCTTGTGCCCCACACGCCCCGGGCTCCCTCCCGCAGACGGGGAAGTTTGTTCTCTCGTTGGTTCAGCTGCAGCGACACGTGGTGGCCTGCGCCGTTCTCCGGGGGTGGAATCCTCTCTGTGCATTTCTCATGAGCTTAAGAGAAAAATTGTCATTTTGCGTAATGGCTTGGGTTTCGGGATGAATGCCGTTTATGGTCACTTTGGTAAACTTTCTGTATTGATATCAAATTCTCCCCGTACTTTACATAAATTGTCTGTAGCCACTTTTGTCAAATCAGTACTCCATGTCACACACAACATTGTGTTAAAATAACACAGATCAATGAGTTTAAATTACTTGGAAGCGTCATATAAGTAGAAGAAAACGTCTGATGCTTTATTTTGATTAATCATTATATATGTTGTCGTATGCAAGTCAGGCAAGCGATAACTGCGGGAAGTCGAATAAATGGAAAAAGAGAAAAAAGGAGGTGAGTGTTACAGATATCTCAGTAGCGTTATGAATTCTTCCCGGCTGTGTTTTGTATACAAGTAATGGGACTTGTCTGTACGTATGAAATTTCTTGACTCGATCTACCCGCAGAAGTTTTGCTGAATCGAGAATTTCGAGGGCGTTATGTGGACGGCTGCGCTAATCATTCTTGTTTGGTACCCAGCACTAAGACTTTGGATATTGGCTACAAAGCGACGCTTTGGGAAGCTAGAGAAGGATGCTCTTTATCTGCCACATCTTTTTTCTGGCAGGAAAATCTATCTGTGCTGTCAGAAAGGTATCGATAGGCATTCTGTAACAGATTTGAACCCGAGCACGTGATGGACGTGCTTTAGTACGAGAGCAATAGGTGTGTATCCGTGCTAGCTTAATAAGTGAAGCCATCGGACTATGCACGTGTGCTTCTGTTTGCCAGTTCTGTTTAGTGGAACTCTGATATTCCTTCTTTTTTACTGGTCTTGTTTTGTTCGTATGATACATTCTTGGCTAAAACTTGACGCCCGTTTCCCGTGGGCATCAGGAGTTGGCTGCGTAGGTCAGCGGTACACAGCTATTCCCGCAAGGTGATGGCTTGTCCCGCTGCGTTTATTTAGCAGATGTGATACTTGATGTTCCTGCTTCGCACAGTGTGTGTCACAGCACGGTCGGGGTTGGAGGGGACCTTTGGAGACCATCTCATCCAACCCCCTGCCGGAGCAGGGTCACCCAAGAGCAGGTTGGGCAGGAACGCGTCCAGGTGGGTTTGGAATGTCTCCGAAGGAGACAGCACAGCCTCTCTGGGCAACCTCTTTCGGTGCTCCGAGGCATTTTGTTGTGTGCTCGTACCTACGTAGAGAGATGCGCACTTGGTGCGTGAAGGAATTCTGGAGACTCGCACTCCGGTTGATCATCACAAACTGAATTGGGGCTGGATGGGGCTTGGAGCAACCTGGTCTAGTGGGAGGTGTCCCTGCCCCCGGCAGGGGGGTGGAACGAGATGATCTTTTAGGTCCCTTCCACCCTAAACCATTCTATGATTCTACGATGATTCTATGATCCTGGGGCAAACTCCACAACTTCAGAAGTTTCTAGAATATTTTTGGAGGACGAACATGGAGAATCAACTGATCCTTGACAAAACATGGATCCCATGCGGCATGACAAATAATATCCGCCTGATGAATTGAAGGTGTAACCCTGGAGCTACACATCTAGGAAACTTAGAATCGATTTCCACCCGCCGTAGCTCCGTTTTGGTGGAGGCGGGCCAAGGGAAATGTGCTGCGGGCAAAGCATCGTTCTTCGTGTGTATTTTTCTTCCCATCAATCAGCCAGTGTTCGGTGCCACTCCAAAAAGTTTTGGCCTTGGGATTAAAAAAGCGAGCAGCAGGTAGCTGTGACGCAGGTTTTGCACAGTCATTGAACTGCACACACCTTAAACTAACAGAGAGGGTGAAAGGTAGCAGTGTTTTTGGGCTGAATCTGTGTTTTTAGACGAGGCAGCACCTATTTTTTTTTTTAATTTTTTTTTTTTTTTTATAAAAGCCTGTTTATATCGCCTTCCTAAGAAGTTTAGACTGGAGGGCTGTCTCCAGAAACTGCCCCCCTCCCGTTTTGCCGAGCCCCATGTGTTTGTCTTGGCAGGATGCGGCGTCTGCTTGGCCGGGGCTGGGATATTAAATTGAGGGAACACAGAGCTCTTGATGCTTTTCAATGGGGCTTCTATGGAGTCAGCGGCAGGATAGAGCTGTCAGCCACCTGCGATTGTCCAGCAGGGAAGAAGGCAGAAGGAAAGAGGGGTGGGGGGAGAGCCCTGGCAACGTTTTCCAATTTCATCGATAGAATGGTGAAAAGTAAGCATTTTCTGGGGAGGCAGCAGCTTTGTGTTGGTTTGACTGTTGAGTCCTTTTGCCGCGGTTTTGGCTCGGTCGGCAGCGGTGGTAGGCGAAATAAATGCTGATGCTCGCTGAAACTACTCACGGCGCAAGGAACTGTCTCATTTCAACTTAACACGTGTGGAGAACGCGTTGAGAGATTTTGTTACGAGCCGAACGAGCGGTTTTTGGCCCAAGGTGAGAACAGATTCGGATATCCCCATCCTGACGCTTCGGGATGCTGTACGTACCTGTGCATTTCATTCTTAAGGTGTGTGCGGTGATTGATTCGCTAAGTTACTGTGTAGGAAAGCAGGGTGTTGGGAGTCCGTCTTGGGTGCTCTGAGGAAACCCTGGTGGAAGATGAAACTGGACTTGGGATGCGCAGGGTCCCTCTTTAGGATATAGCTCCTCTGTTGATCTTCGTGGCAGAGAAGGAGCCTTGGCTTCTCTCAGTCAAATAAAGCCCTCTTCTGCACCCACCACATGCTTTGAAGAATGGAAGGGGGAAAAAACCAACCAAGATATGGAGAAATCTCCAGGAGAAGGGGAGTAATGCCTTTCATTTTTGCAAGCTTGGACAATACTTTGCAGTTGGTCTTGATTCTTTCTCTTGACTTGCTGCTGCCAGTGTCTTCTTGCTTCTCTGCCGTTCCTTCAGAAGGAGCGTGTCTGAGGTCTCCGTTGCCTCCACTGTTCCACTGGGAGAAGTGCCTTGGGTTTGGAGCAGATGGCAGTGCACCAGGTGAGGCAGGAGGGCTGGTACGTCTTTTGTCAGGCGGAAGAAGAGTTGTCTTCTCTGTTGGTAAGGGCAGACGTCAGGATGGTGGAGGAACCAGAGTCGCGGGCTCTGTAAGTCCCACTGCGCATCTTGCAGACAGAACCTGTCGCTGCTTGCCCGTGTTGGTTGCAGTCATTGGATTTAGGTCTTATTCTTCTAAGCAAGCAGATTCATCCTCCTGAGCATCGTCTGTCCCCTACAACAGGGGTGGTTGTCTTGTGAAGGCACTTTTCCCTTTTCCCACTCAATTCTTAGCTCTCCTGGGACAGGAAAGCAGCTGTCGGGCTCTTTCCCATATGCCCGTTTCCATATGGGCTCTGCCTCTGCTCCCCTCCCAGATAGAGTCCAGCTACGCAGCCCGATTTTATGACTTCCATTTGCCCCTGCGTGCTGCTGAAGGGCCCCAAGTTGGCACTTTCTTCTAGAGGGAAGGTGGTTTTTTGCATCCTCGGATCCCTGTTCTTGTTCCTGATTTTTTTTCTTTCCGTAGCTTGCACATTTCTTACAAAGACCTGTTGCTGCAGCCCGACTTTGCACAGACGGTCTCCTACTGCTGAGCAAACTCCAGCCTGCTTACTGATCTGCTTCTTATGTTATTGACAACCTCCTGCACTTAGAGATGAATGTAGAGCCTTGAACGTGACGTTAAATCCCCTGTTTCAAATCTCCGCGGTCAAGTCGCAGTACGTGGTATTTCCAAATTACTCTCTGTATGCAGATGTACAGAGAAAAGGTGCCTGTAATACAAATGAAGATGCTCGTGTCGGGGGATGCGGTGAAGCGCTATTGATCCCGTATCCCTTGCGGTGCAGTAATCAATTATAGGTTGGATGATTGACTTCTTTTCAGAGGGTCAAGTTTTGTGCCTCGGGTAGAGATAAAGCAGGTCTGTCGTATATTCAGCCGGAGCAGTTACTGTTTTGCTAAGAGCCTACGTAATAGTTGCAAGAAAGCTCATCAAATAGGTGAACATTTCACTTAGGGATCCAGTGAGGGACTTGAACTCCGTGTATTCAGCGTTGCGCCAAGGCTCCGTGTCTTCATGGCTCCAACCTCCCCGCGCCGGGCGTTTCTTATGCAGTGCAGTTTGTAAAAGACATGGATTAAATATCTAATCCCCGTTAACGGCCAGAAAAAGTATTTACGTGTTGCTCCTGGTTTCTCTCTTGGGAGGGGAGAAAGGACAAAATGCAAAAATAAAAAAAACACTCAAGAGTTTTGAAGTCTGGAGCAAGTCTGGCGACAGAGGAGTTGGTTAGAAAAGCTTGAATGGAGCAGAGAGAGCAGGTGTGGGGCGAGAAACAGGTTATCCTTGCGAGGGACTTCCTACAACGTCATCTCGTTTCTTTCTCACCCAAGTAAAAAAGGAAGATATTAAACCACTCAAGAGAGAGGGAGAAACCTGATGCCAGCAGCCTACAAAACCAGCCCGGCAACAGAACTGCTCTTCGGCCTTACGCTTCGCTCCCACCCGTGTCACAATTCGCGAATATTTCCATGTTGTATTTCTGCTGTGCTTAAAGCAGCCTTACTTACTCAGTCCTCTCCCTGTTCAAAGCCAGCTGAGGAGAAATAGCTGCTAATTAACGCCTCAGTTCCCCCGAGTATCATGTCAGTGTTTTAAAAACTTATTTCTTCGTAGTTCAAGGGCACTAAGGACAGTTTAAAAACATAATTTATATTATTACCTTCTCTGCGGTAGATTTCGTTATGTCTTACAAAAATGCAGGGTTTTCAAAATACAGATACCAGCTGAAATATAATACTGCGAAGATAAGTCCATGCATAGATTGAAATAACAGCAAAGCCACAGAAACGTTGGGATGAAAGCATTTTTCACTGGGAATAATTATTACATTGTGCACGCCCTCACTGCCTGTAAGTCAGCGGAGAATAGTCGGACCTGTTAGTATTTCGCTATAATTTCAGTGTCGTTCTACTTAAATCCGTGCGTTTTTAGTGATATGAAAACGAGCAGCACAGAAACCCTTCTGGGTTCGCCCTCTTCTCTTGGTAATTATTATGCTGGTGTTTTCTGATGACGTTGTGGATAAGGGGCATCGTTTCAGTCGGTAATTATTATACTGGTGTTTTCTGATGAAGTTGTGGATAAGGGGCATCGTTTTGGTCCTGTAAGTGCTGGTGGATGAGGTTTGCTAGGAGCTGTGGAGACGTGGGTCACGAGGACACCTGCTGCTGCCAAGAGCTGGTGGAGTCCCGTGAGAAGCAGGACAGGAGATGGGAGGAGTAGGACAGGACTGATGTGTATAGTAGATAGAGGTCTCAGCACTTCAGAAACCCAACTTTTATCAAGCTTTTTTCATAGGCAGTTAGGCAAATGAGTGTTTTGTGGAGGGAGCTGCGTGAGAAAAAGAAGCTTTCGTGTCTGGAGGCACCACAGCCAGTCCATCAGAGGACAGTAAGAAGGAAAAAAACCCCAGAACTTGGGGTAGAGGTGGGCGGTGGAGACTGGCCTCAAAAAATGAGAGCATCTACTGACCCTTTTGACATGACAGGTAGGATGGGGATATTCTGTCGTAGGTTTATTTTGTTAAATAGACGCGCTGTAGACTAAGAGCCCGAAGCATTTCCTACTCTCCAGTAACGCCCGGTGGCAAGTGTTGGCGGCGCTTGGCTCAATAACGGCCGGCAGCGTGGCAAAACAAACCCCTTCACTCTCTCCCCTTCGAGGGTGGGCTCCTCAAAACACACCTGAGAATTAAATGCCTTGCCCTTATTGCAAACCACTAGAAATGGGGCATTTAACTTCCTAAAATACTTTTGAAAATCCCACCCGTGGCGTTTACTCTAATGCTGCAGTTAAATGTAGCCCTTCTTAATGGCCACTCCACAGTTCTCTCTTGTGCGGGCTGAATGAAGGCTTCTTTCCTCTCTTCCAGCTCGTACCCCGCACGTATTTATACGGAATCACATTCCCCCTTAAGTGCTGTTGGTTTTGGCTCAGAAAGCGATTCCTTAGTTTTAACCTACCCTTGTCGGCTGTTTTCTCAAGGCTTTGCGTTGTCTGTAATTCCCCAATTATTGTCTGCGTCTCTTTTTGCATTTGGAAATAAAAAATAATGCGTTTTTCCAGGTTTTGCTGTAGCAATGGATGGTCCAGCAAAGAGTGCATCGCTCGGTGTCCTCTGGGAAGCCCTTCTAGGTGGGCTGCCTGTGCCGGACCAGCTCTGGCCTTGTTCCCAGTTACCTTTTATTGGGAACTCGGGCAGGACTTGGGTTTAATTAAAAGGTCTTCCCCTCAGTTTGCCGTGCACCATTATTTCTGGATCGAGAAGGATGAAAAGAGCTGGAGGGATGAAACGGGTTGACGGTGGCGAGTCATTTAAAGACAGTGATAGACGTTGGGCAACCGGGTGGGTGCACACAAGATGCCGAACATCCCGTCAGCGGGTTCCCCCCGTGAGAGCCCTCGAGAACAGGAGAAATGAGTCCGTAGGAAAGCTGAGAAGGGAATCCGCGTCCCCCAGCCTCAGCCAGGGTTGAAATGGGGCCGAGAACAGGGTTTGTTTCCAGCCACGCTGCCACAAAGGCTGCTTTTTGGCTTTTGGCTAGTTTTTGTTGCATTCCTGTTTTCACATCTGAAGACCAACGAGGACAGTTCTAGATAAACTTCACAGAAGCGCAGATTTCAAACCGCGTCCTGCTGTTGATGGAAATTTTGAGCGTTGTTAATTTAGAAGAAAAAGTAGTAAAATTAATAGCATTCCAAGATTTCAGACTCGGCTTTCCTGTATTGCTCCATAAATGTGCTTTTGTGGGGGGAAAAAAAAAATAAAAAAATGCCACTACATAGTTCTTTCTTGAAAATCCACCGCGGTCTTTTCTCCAAGTCAGCCTTTAAGAATATCTGCTGGAGACACCTGCTCGCTTCTCTCTGCGGCGGGTGGGGAAGAAAACGCTGGGTTGACAGTGAAGATTCACTTGAAAATGCAATACCTGCTAATGGCCCTCTTTTTCCATTCATTTGGAAAATTTCACGCTGTCTTTATTGATGAAGTTTTGGGGGGGAGGGAAGCCTGAATGGAAGGCAGGCTGGATTCTGCATTCGTGCTTGCCTGTGGGCTGTTAAAACGGGCCAGAACTGTCCCCGTTGATTCTAAATCTCATTTGCCAATAACAGGAAAAAAATTTTCAGTATTGGTAAAAATTTGTCTGCTGGCATTTACAACATGATTTGTAAGATAACCCCCCTCTAGTAATTTTAACTCGTATGTTAAGTGTTGGACAGAGCATGTTAATACTTACACTGTTAACTAGAGAAGCAGAACAAGGGTGAGTATCTCAAAAGCGTGGGCAAAGTAATTACTCAAAAGCACGTGAAACGTACTCAACTTCCGCACGCTCGCACGGGATCTGCGGGAGGTGTTTGTTGCTCTCTGGAAACACGTTGTTGTTGAGGACCCAGTTGGAAATCCAGCCTTTGAGCATCGTTTGTAAACTTTGTGGAGAAGTTGTGTCGGGTTTGTTCATGATTATGGGCACGAAACCCTTCCAAATCCTGCGAAATCAGTGGAGTTAACCACGACCGTGAAGGTGAACAAAAGGTAGAGAGGTACTGTTCCTCTTAATGAGTAATTAGACTTTGAAAATAGGTCTGTGTCTCACATTAATAGGGCCGGGTTATCAGCCTCGGTGAAGCGAGGAGGCTTTTGAGGAGCCGTCGATGATTTGTAGCGTAAGGGAGGTGGAATGCAGTAGGTCTGACAAAGTCTTTTATGGAGAGTTGTGAAAATGGAAACTCTGCTGGATGTTTGCAGATCATTCCTATATTCCTTTTACAGCAGGGCACACTCGTTCTCAAAAATACAATCTCTTTCTTCGTAGGTTTAATGCAGACATGCACGGTGAAGCTGGGAAGTGAAGCCAAGCTTCGTTTTTGCACTGCCCGACTTTCGACAGCTTCACAGAAAATGGGTTATTTACAAAAAAATCCTTACGGCAGGACAAATCCGACACAAATAACATAGAAACTGTGGGGACGAAACTCAGTTTTGCTCAGACAAATTGCAAGCAAATAAGCCATTAACACGAGGAGGGGACTTGTTAATTCCCAGTCTAATTACATGTACTGGCCACATGAAATACCGACTTGCGACGCTAGCCTGAGTTATTCCGACCAGAAATCTCACTTACTGCTGCTGCTCGCGTAATGAAAACAAAGGAAGAATGTACTGTTTAGTTTCATGCGGTTTAGCCAACATTTGAAGAAATTCAGTAAATGAAAACTTGAGCGTAGGTGTAAGAAAACACGCAGAGCGTGGGAGGCTTGTGGGGAAGTGCTGTTTGTGACATTTTGATGAAAATATTAATTTTTTACTCTCTGTTGTATACCTTCACAATTCTGTCCCCTGGTATTTGGCAAATTATCTAAGCTTGGACTATGATAATCTCCATTCTCTGAAAAAAAAAAAATATTAAAAAATAAATCAGTGTATCATTGCCATAAATAAGCGTGATGGCATTCAAAGCTGGAGCGGGGCTGGGGAGGCCCTGGAGAAGTTTGCGGAACTGTCAGGTTCGTCTCCTTTGGGGTTTGGTTTGGGGTTTTTTTTTGTGGTTCATACTTTGTAGGTGTCTATGGCGGCAGTCAAAGCCAGAAGTGTAATTCCTGCTTTACGTGTAGCGAGATCTTCAGTTTGGCCGTTATTTACTGTGGTTTATATTCGAGTGCCAGCACAGAGATTTTCCCTCCTTAGTATGAGTCTCTCTTCTCTTAAACTGGATTTAGGCAGGTGTGATTTCCTCCAGCGAGCTTAATTGTGGTAACGGCCAGGATAAATACGCCTTGCCTGCAAACCTGTCCCGCGGCTTTTACCAAGGGGGAGACGTAAAGAGAAAGGGTTTTGAAGAATTGTCGATATCTACATAGTTCCGAGTTGGACCAGAATGTGTTCATTTAAGTAGGAAACAGGCTTCTGCTGATTTTAATGAAGTAAAATGAAGGGCCTGAGCCCTTCAAGTGACATATCGGCATGCTTTCTCTCTTCTTCACCAGGCTGGAATGATAAGAACCGATAAGGATGAGTACTTCATTGAGCCTTTGGAAAGAGGGAAGCAAATGGAAGAGGAAAAAGGACGGATCCATATGGTGTACCGGCGCTCAGCTGCGGCGCAGCATCCCACCGATGTGCTCCCCGATGTCCACAGAGAAGGTACGGTATCCCTCTGTTGAGCGTTTGCAGATCTCTTCCAGGTAACTCCAGCCTACGGCAGCTTTTGAAAGAGGCAGTTTTGACTGAGCTGTTCGAAAAGGAAGTGTTTAAATGTTTATTGCCACCTCTCATACACGCGGTTTCTCTGCCAAGAGCAGCGCACGTGTGCCTTCATCTAGGAGACCAGAGCTCGGCCACAAAGTATTCTCCTCAAGAAATGTTGCAAAATGCTTGGGTTTTCCTTCCTTAAACCAAGGGCGAAGTTTGTACTGATTTAAGTGGAAACAAGCCTGGGCTCCGCATAAGTTGGTAAGATATTGTGGGACATGAGATGTTAATGGAAATACTCATATGACTTTAATGTTCTGAGTTGTTATTGAGGCTCAGCTGTCCGTACAAGTTCTGTTTAAAGTTTGGGTCCTGTTTATTTTTGTGCAATAGCTGAATTGTGCCAATGACTGATACTGTTTTCCTCCTTCCACTGGTTGCAATTAATGCAGTTTGAAGGCAGTTGTCTTGATGGGATATATTTTGACTTATCCAAGGATTCCCCTCCGTCTTGAAGATAATGTGGTTGGTCCATCTGACAATAATTATTGTGTAGTTTAATCCATTTGCTCGTACGTTTTTTCGCCCTTTTAATATTTTACAAATCCTTGCAAGCCAACGCGTTGCGTAGTGAACGCTGAGGGTTTTGACACCGTGGGCTGAGGATGAAAGAGCAACTCCGTTCCCCCTCCACGCTCCACCTTCTTTTCAACATCTCTCAGCTTCTCAAATTCCTATTTGTACTTTGGGTTCGCATGTTCTTGGAACGTAAAAGGGTTTGAGAAGAACAAGAACCACCACATACAATGCGCAGGACTACGAGTAGATGCAAATGTTAAACAGAGAGGAATCAAGCAGTCCCTCGTCGCCAGTCCCCGTGGACTTAAATTATTTGGTGTGTGTACTTGGCGATGGACCTTCTGGGTCTACTTTAGCAGATTCAGCATCTCTGTCCTCTGCAATCTACAGACATGCTCATGGGCTTTATTTGTACGTGTTCTGAATCTGTGGAGGCCTTGGCAAACGTCAGGTAGCTACGGTATGGGGAAGCTGAGCAGGAGCATGCAATAGCTGACGCAAATTATTCAGGAATTTATAGATCGCCGTTCATAATATATGAAGATTAGTGAGACAATAGACATCTAAATATGGAGTCCTGCCTCAGACTCTTGCAATGTTGTTTGGGATTTGGTCGGTCCTTTGAGGGTCTTAATGTCTTCAGCTTCTTCCCATCTTCTTTTCTGTGGTCGGAGGGAGCACTTAAGAGCAGCAGCCTCTTTTGGTAGCTTCCAGCCATCTTTTTAGTTCCTGTCAAAGCCAGGTGTCTGTGCCTGATTCCTTGTTTATCAAGACGTTGAGACCAAAAAGGCTTGTTTCTTGTAGATGGCTTTATTCCATCCTTTGGCAGAGGGGATCTGCTTCTCCGATGCTGTGTGTTGTTATTGGAGCATTTGTCTGGAAAAGGTCTATGGAGTATGTAATCTAGGTCATCTGGGAAGTGGACCCGAGAAGCAGAAAGGTGGGTATGGGTATGGACACCTTGAGGGCTTTCAGCGAGAAAGGAGCATCGTGAAAGGAACCAGAACTTGACCAAACACAGACAGACTGAGGGAACTTGCTGCATCCCATATAGCTCTGAGAAAGGTACAGCTTTTGCTTTTAAGATTGCAGGGCTTGCCATCTTGTCCCGAAACACCTGAACACAGTGAGATGTTCCTGGGAGCGCTCTGAGGCCCGGCTGGGGCTCTGGAGAGCTGGCCTCTCTGCGCGTCCTGCGTCACCAACCTGTTCCGCCCCTGGCTAACACGAACAGTCCTTTGGCTGCGGTGCAGTCCAGCAGTCCCTCTTCATGGTTGGCTCTGGGAGGTGTTTCGTTGCTGCGTCGCACACATATCTATATCAAACATCTCTGCATTTCAGCTTGTGTGATGCAGAATCTGCCGATTATTTAGAAGACGTGTAGACGTGGTGCTGAGGGACGTGGGTTAGTGGTGGGTTTGGCAGGGTTAGGTTGATGGTTGGACTTGATCTTAAAGGTCTCTTCCAACCTAGACAATTCTATGATTCTTAAAGGTCCCTTCCCACCTCTGATTCTGTGATCAGGGACCTCAACCCAGGCTCTGTCGCTTTATCGTACTGTCTGTGACTAGTATTTTAGTGTTTATTTTCTGTCATCTGCAAGGTAGTTCTCTTCCCTCCCCTTTGCTTCGTAATTTGAAGCGTACATGCAAGGAAAACTGTTCACCCACTTCTGTACCACCGTGCTTACAAGTGACTTGTTGATATGTTTTTAGTTTAAAGTTCCTAGAGTAATAGCCACAGATTCATGGACAATTCATGTGCTAACCATACCTAGCTGAAGGTGCCCAGTGATGCCAAGATATGGTCCTGTCCTGTAGAACGTGCACCTTGTCATGGTAGGAAAAGGGGGATGTTTTATATTTCCTGGTTTGCCACCGTATTTTAACCGAGCTCTGTTCCTGTAAGACGCCGAGACCTTTCCATCCCAAAAGTTTATATTCTCAGGAAAAAACCTTACGTAACGCGATAGAATTGCCGCTACAAAATAGAAGATGTCGTATGGGCCTTTTGGCTTCCAAATATATGTATTGTGGCACTGTCTTGGGTTTGCTAATCAGGTCATTTGCTAATCTGTAAGGTCATTTACGACATGAGGCGAGTGGTGCTCGCATGTCCTTATCTGTGCCTGTTGAGCTAAAGCAAACGTGCAAGTCTTATTCAAGTTTGTCTTCACAGAAGATCTTTGACCTTCTTTTTAATGGACATGATACACAGAAAAATTCTTCTTGATTATTGCCTTGCCCAACAGTTCAATGTACTAGACAAACAGGGTTTTTTTGTACGGCGCCTTTTCAGTTCAGAAGCGGCTGGAGAACCTCTCAGCAGCCCACGTACGAGGACATGGGCTGATCCTGGCACCAATAGCAGTATTGTGTGCCTGTGCTTTTGTCAGGATGCTCTGGATGTTGCATCTGCTGTTGGTATCTTGAACTTTCTCCTAAGAGGGTTTCTTAAAATGCCTTAGATGAGTTCTCTTCCAGAGGTGAGCTTCTGGATGTGAGGTCTTGAATTTTCACATGTGTCTAAAAGTCTCCGCTTGCCCGCGCGTTGTGAAAACTGGAAGTCTTTCCCCTCTTTCCTGGCTTTCAAAGAAAAAGGTTAGATGGAGGCTGGATCATTTTCCCTCCTGCTTACTTTTCAGCTGGAGTGATTTCTTTGCTTTGAGCCACCTTTCGTTACCATCGACTAAGCCCAGTTCGTGACTACTCCCAGTTGGGTAACGCCTTGTCTTTACTGTACTATTATCCTTATTATATCAAGTCGACGGTCGTTGGGCCTTCAGTGTTGTTTGGTAGTTCCGCCTTGGATCAGATCAGGCACAACAAAGGCATAAGTTACATTACCTTTATCCTTACGCCTTCAAGATGCTTTTTAAGATCCAAGCATGACCAAGGTTAAAGCCCGTGGAGCCGGAGGAAATGTTTGACCCACGTGATGGGTTAACATTGCGGCTCTTCTAACTAAATAAATGGTGAGCGTTACTCGTGTTTACAGGAAATCTCTCTTACTTAGTTGTGACAGTTTAAAGCTTTTTTTCACATTTGAGGTCAGGAAATAGAACTGGCTAGTATGCTGCTGTGAAAGAGTTTGCGGCGGTTGAATATTCTGCTGCGTTATAGACGCAGGGAAATGGTTCTTCATCTTCTCTGCGCCCCGCGAGCAGTGTCCGGGCCAGAGGCAGAAATGCAGAGTACTGTCTGCTGCCCGTTTACAAGTTCAGCCGCATATTTAGCCAACGCAGACAAGAATCCAGGGTTGCAGTAATAGATGACAGATGACTCAACGAAGTAGCCATTAAGATTAAGAAGTACTTTAAATTGTTGTTGTCAGTGAAGTTGTTCTAAAAACTCGGAAGCGTTGTGTAAAAGCCTTTCTCCGCAATGAAACAGGACTTACTGCCTCGTGTTCTCTCTATAAGAAATCAGTTTGGTAAGATACTATTGCTGTGAAAGCATCCGACTAGATACGGAAGAAGCTTTCCGTCTGACAGGACATTTGGTATTCCTGTGGGATTTTTTAACATTTGGGAACTTACTGGACATTTTTCAAACGATGAGACAGAACGAGCGTAGGAGTTCTAAGTCAAAAGAAAAAACAACCCAAGGATTTAGCAACGATCGCAATGTAGTGGAGCGTTTAGTCGTTCATGTAGTGTCTTCTCATGGAATTAAGCACACGCATAGACGATGACGGTTGGGCTAGATGATCTGGAAGGTCCCTTCCAACCTAGGCGATTCTATGATTCTACGTGCCATTCCTGTTGACGGTACCTCCACTGCCTGTCCAGGGAATGGTGTTGTCATCGTTAGCCTTGTGTAGAGGTTGGGTTCCTCAGCAACGCCTTGCGTGAAACGCTCAGGAAGTCAGATGGGAAATCCCGCCTCATTCGTTTGAGGAATGCTGTGGGATCACAAACCTCTAAACATTTATGGGCAGGCCTCGGTTTTCCTTCTCTCTGCACGTCTGTGCTGGGGAGCTTCTGCATCTACACAGACTGAAACGCTTACAGAGTCTTTTTTTTTTAGGTATTTCTTTGCTCACCTCTGATTAACATAGGGAGGAGCCCCTCAAAACACTTTTCCTCAAAACACTTTTCAGAAGGTGGGAAGAAATGTGAATATTTCAGAAAGAAAAGTGAAGTGTTAAGATAGCACATGCTTTTTTCCCCCCTTCTTTTTTAATTTCTTTTTTAACGTCTTTCTTAAATTTCATCATCTCTCAAGATAAGGAGCTTGGAAAATATACCAGGGGCTGAGCCTTTAAAGAGATGGTACAGATATCCTTTGAACCGATGGGCGTCTGTTCTTCTTGGTGTGTGTTCGCACCCAATTTAGAGTCTTTGAAGGAATGCTTCATTAATTATTGCCTTTTTATACCTTGTATACCTCACTCTTTTCAGTCATTCTGGTGTGAGTATGATCTCTTGCGTATAAGTGGCCCTGACTATCTGGTGGTTGTTTTATGCGTATAAAACGCCTATGCTCTCACTCTGTGATATCAGGGAAACGTGGATAGTTTTCCGTGTTTTGACAGACTGGTGGCAGGAGTGGTTTATTTGTATAATAAATGCCTCCGCTGGGAAGTCCCAGCTATTGAAAACCACTTAAACGTAGTCGGATGTGACACGTCAAACGGATTCTCCCCCGGGAACAGCAAAGACTCTTGATTATTCTTCCTTGCGAAGAACTGGGTCAGACGGGAGTCATGCAGAAAACCATGTGAAAACCAGTCAGCTCGTAATGTTTAATGCAATCGTGACCTGGAAGAAAAATGCTCTTACCACATTTTCAAAACACGTGTACTGTCCTAGTTTTTTAGGACACATTGAGAAAATGATTGAGAATTCGTATCTGTGCTCAGAAGTGAGGTGGAATCAACCATCATGAACCTGGTGGGAGAATACAAGTGGAGAGGTACGTGCTTACAGCAAGTGACAGCGAGTTGGGACAGGCTGCTCAGGTACAGACGATCTTCGCACTAGGCTTGGTAGGAATACAGAGAAATAGGTGGTTTCTGGAATTTCATTGCAATTCCCAGCTAGCGCAACATGCTTTTGTTTGGCTTGTGCTGGAGGAGGAACACAACCCAGAAATGCGTTTATTGACAGTGGGGACTCAGCAGCCCCTAATGAATGTTTCCAGCTTTAGAAAAGGTGGTAGATGCACAGAGGGAGGAGGAGGTATTATTTCCAAAGCCAGCAGCCTCGGACCGTCCATGAAAAGGGGGGAACTCCTCGCTCGAGCCGTGATGGGTTGCCACTTGTAACTTACCAAATGGTTGTTGTCAGTCAAAAATGAGTGAGCTGCTTAGAGAATAACCCTGTTCTGAAGCGTTACTGCTCGAGCACGCGGCCTGTCTGGTACTGTGTCATGACGGCAATTCATGCGAGGCTCGACGCTGTTTCTGAAAACATTTTCAGGAGTTGCTGTACTGTAGAAGGCATATGAAAAGCTCTGTGACTTGGCGTCCCTTGCTAATGGGGACATACCTCGTGGGACAGCGGTTTGCGGGATGCCACCCAGCACGAGCTCTGCTGTAGCATTTGATGCTCTGTAGGGTCCCCCTCCTCTGGGATCGGAGAATGCTCTGCCTGGGGTGGGAGCGCGGTTGCTCGGGGGGAAGAGTACAGCTTCTGAGGGTTTGTTTTAACGACACTGGACATTGGTTTTTAAACATCGGGGATGAGCGTCTGGTGTAGGTATGATCTGGGAATCCTGTCACAGAGCAGGAGGATCTCTAGAGTTCTTCATGGGTGTAAACACGCACGATGGTCTCCTAACGGCTTTTCCATCTCGGATTGCCCTGGGATGACATTCTGTAAGCTCGACTTCCCCAGTCGCTTAAGTCTTGATCCGAAAGACACTGAACATCTGTGCTGCTCATTTTAGCTGAGTGCTACAGGTACGTGCCATCAGTGTTCACGTCAGGAGCGTTATTCCCAGATAACGTCTGTTGAAGAAAAAAATACTTACCCTTAAGGACAAAAAGAAACAAAGATCAAAATAATCCATATTGGGGGTGAGGGGTCTGGGGGACAGAGAGCAAACGAGCTGGGCCTACAAAGCTGAAAAATCTAGAAGAATGTATGAGGCTGTCATGTTAAAGCATCATTTCAGTAGATCTCTCAGATTTTATCACCAGAATAGCTTTTCACTTAGGAACGGAAAGAAATGCTATCCGGAGAAGCCTGACTTGGAGGGTTTTGAATGTATAATGGTGATATCATTCTGTCTGGACAGGATGAAAAGAATCTCTTCTCCTTTGTTAATAAGCTGACAAACATCCCCAAAATGTGCGATCGTTAACCTTATTCCTTGAAAGCATTCAGGAAACAACAGAAACAGGCCAAGAACTGTAGAGTTCAGAATCAAATTTGCACCCAGGAGGCCGCCTTTGCAAGTTCTACCGAGTTAGGCTCAGGAGTATGGTAAAATAAAATCCAAAGTGTATTTCTCAGAAACGTAAAAGCCTGATCCAAGTCCACGGGAGTCGGTGAGAAGACGCAGATTTACGTCAGTGGGCTGGTGAGGCAGGTTTTGGATCGGATTCTGCTTGAGCTGATCACAAAGGCGTTGATTTATCTTTCCTCCTGTTCATTCATTTATTATTTTTTTCCATGCCCTTTTTTTCTCATACAGAATTGACAGCCAACCTTAAGCCTGAAGGTTACACAGCATGTTAATGTACTCCAAGTTTTCCTATTTTATCTTCCTCTTCACATCATAGTTGTTTTTTTTTTTTTTTTTAAATGACAACCTGTTCACCCAGAGAGCGCTTGAGATAAAAGTATTTTTGTAATTACTTCCTAACAGTGGGAAACAAGGAATAGGAGCCTTTATCTCCCAGCTTCCTTTCAGAATTTTCATTTTCCCTAACGAACCAGAGCGCTTGTGTGGCCGATGGGGTTGCCATGGCACTGGGTCCAGTGTCTTTGTTCCAGGTGGGAAACATGTAGGAGGAAGAAATGATTTGGGAATTGCTCCTGGTTGCCTGGGAATGGAACCCGGGAATAGAAGGTAGAAGAATGGCAAGACTATTGCCGGCTTCGGAGACCTCCCTCGGCACTTCCCCAGGCACATCAGTGTTTCTTAGAGACGACGTTGTGCCAGAAGGTGTCTGAGCTCTTTCTCAGCGGAATTTCTCATGACCCGTCTTCTGATGGAGGATGTTTTAGATACCGCGGAGCACAACGCACGAGCCTGTGCATCAGTAATAACGGGAAGGATGGAGCTGATTTCTGTGGAGACGTAGTACAGCACGGTTTGTAACGCGCTCTGCTACAATACAGGCATTCTTGTCTAAGTTGTCTTGGTGGCGATAACCTGTGTACGTACTCGTCTAAAGCCTCGTTATCCAGAACTGCTAGAGCTTTGGCTTTTAAATCAGCCTTCTTCCAGAAAATCGGAACTTAATAGGATTCATTGAAGTTCTTGATTGAAGTTTGGTTTGTGGGGTTAGGTATTTTCCTTTTCTTTCAGGTAACAGTTTGCTTAATCCAAGGAAAGGCAATCAACAAAGAACCTTTCAAACAGGAACGGTATGTCATGGCACGAAGGAAAATGAGTATTGGTGATGGATGTATTTACAGTACGTGGGGAAAAAAGAGAAGGGATCTAAGGAGGAGGAGAAGTGAGAGGAAAAATAATGAGAAAACCATCAAGTGCTTGTAGACATGGAAATAGATGAGCGATATCTTTGAGTGCAACGGAATTACGGCCCTCTCCAAGGGTTTGAGTGAGCGTTTGCACCGCAGATGGAAGTGTGTCCTCAGCCAGGTTAGGGGTAACCTGAGCTAGGTTCAACCTCCCCTGCTGGGATATCAGCATCAGTCGGTACAACTGTGGAATCAGCTCGTTAGCGCAAAATATAGCCAAGAAGCTGCGGTTTTTTTTGGGTGCTACAGAGCTACTTATTGCTTTGGTTTCAACCCAGAATGCCCCCGGGGAGCACGGCCCGGGATGCGTCTCCTCCGCATGCTTTTGTACTGAGGGCCAGCCCGTGGTTAGGACTCAGATCTCCCTTCTCGGCCCTCAAAGTTCACAGTCGAGCTTGGCCTGAGTGTCCTCGGGTGAAGTTTGGGACTCATCCTGTACTTGGAAAGTGTCTTTCATACAGCATTTACTGTGTTTCCTCTCTTTTTTAGCAGTATCCGTCACCAGCGACATACAGGGAGACCGGACAGTTGTGTATGGAGTTGGCTTAGTGAGGTGGTTTTCCTCCCAGTTCAAGTCGACGCTGTGTCCTATATTTCCCGTAATGTGCTGGGCAGTGCAATTAGCAATTAGTTCCCAGAGCTGAGTGATGAATGCTAGTGTCTTCCTGTGTGCAGTTATGTCTGTAGGCTGGGAATTAGATTCTCTGTTCTGGGGCATCTCTTTGGGCACCTTTCTGTGTGGCCACTGTGGCTCGACGTTCCGTAGAACCAAAGCGCGGTAACTCGGCGGTTGTGTTTTCAATGTTGCCGAGGGTGGAGATCCCACAGCTTTTCTGGGCCTCTGTTCCAGTGCTTGATTACCCTCGTTATGATATTTTCTATCTACTTGGAATTTCCCTTGTTCCAACTAACGTCCGTTACCTCTTATCCAGTGAAAACTTTTTGACCGTTAATGATCACTGTGTCCAGAAATTCAGTAGGCAATGAGATAGCTGGGTGTTTCCTGGCAGGTTCACTATCCAGCCCTCGCTTTTCATAATTGATTTAATAATTGCTCTATATTAAAGGTTGAGGTAATATATGAAAAGCATTTCAATGATTCATAACTGGACATGTTAGACAACAGGGCTGAAAGGTGTGCGTGGCCAGCAAGCGGAGAACGTAATCCGTGATCAAACAGGAGATCTGCGGCAAAGCTGGGAGTAGAAACATGTTTGCTGCAAATACTCATCCCTCATTTTAAAATAAGAGTGGTAAGAGTTAGTAAGATGTATTGAAATTATATTCATCAGTTGTGCTGCTCGTCAGTGATGACGAAGCTGAGGCTCGGAGCGATGCAGCGCTTGGGGAGGAGTCCCTTCACGGTAGCCAGATAATTATAAAATTAAACGTAAATATAAGACCCGTAGTCTCTGCTGTCCAGGCTTTACCCTGTTTCCTCTGAAATGTGTTTGAGTAACAGAAAACCCCGACTTCATAGCTGAGAAAAAGCTTGTAAATTTTTTTTCAAGACAGACAGAAACTTGAGCAGGAATGGATCAAAAAGTGCTAGAAAGTGACTTACGGTCTGTGTCGGGGAGGTTGCGCTTACCTCCCGACGATGGGAGCAGGGACATCCATCTGGTTAAGTCGTCTTCAGTTCTTGGCAATAACAAAGGAAAATTATTCTTAAATAAAACCCAAGGATAAAGGCTTGATTCCAACCGCAGGCACCCAAAGCCAGAGTAGTAAAACACACAGAAATCTGTATGAAGGGAAAATTGAAAAAATGGAGAAAGATCAGTACATGCAACTTGCAGCCATTCCAAGGCTTAGACCGTTTCCCAATAAAAACTCCTTAGGCCCCGAAATTACATAGGAAGAAGGGAAGGATAATGTTTATATGGGTAAACAACTACTGTCAGAAGTACTGGGCAGCACTGCAGAGCTGGGCTCCCCACGAGAGATGGGAAGTAGCTCATTTCTGCTACTGGGTTTGATAAGAAAGACGCGTGTGAGGTGGTTAAAAGTGCCTTGAAGTTGGCCGGGTGGGCAGCAGTGAGAGCAGAGGGAGCTGGGTGGTGGGACCCAACGATGACAGACCTTTCCAGTGCTTGGAGGGGGCCTATAAGAAAGCTCGAGGGGGACTTTTTACGAGAGGATGTAGTGATAGGACAAGGGGTAATGGCTTCAAACCGGAAGAGGGAGATTGAGATGAGATCTGAGGCAGAAATTCTTGGCTGTGAGGGTGGTGGGACCCTGGCCCAGGTTGCCCGGAGAAGCTGTGGCTGCCCCATCCCTGGAGGGGTTCAAGGCCAGGTCGGACGGGGCTCGGAGCAACCTGGGCTGGTGGGAGGTGTCCCTGCCCGGGGCAGGGGGTGGCACTGGGTGGGCTTTAAGGTCCCTCCCAACCCAAACCATTCCATGATGCCTTCTGCAAGCTCCGGCCAGCCTCTGCCCTTCCCCGGCCTCCACGGAGGACCTGGAGGACAGCCCCTCCTGGAGAAAAAAACGCTAATTGGAAGCAGAAGAGCTGCCTTATCAAGATGAATTGATGTGAATTAGAGGTCAGGAACACGAGGAAATGAATCCTCCCACAGCTTGCGGGGGCTGATGCTTGTTTATGTGTTTTACATGCGCATCATACAAATTTCGTACTGAAACGTCGTACTGTGAAAGCACCGAGAGACTCTTTCACCCAAAGAAAAGATCCTGTTTTAATCAGTCTACATTCTGCAGCTGGCTTTTTTTAACCTAAGTCTTTGATGGGAAAATGCATTAAAATGTAGCAGTTTGTGTCATAATGTGAAATGGTAATTTTCATACCATATGACTGCGGCTGGATTTTTTTCCCTTGAATTTTATGCAGTTTTGGCCGTTTTCCCCATTGCGAGACGCCTGGGTTTAATGAGTTTGTTGCTCAGGATATTTTGAGAAGGATTTTAGAAATGCAGAAATAGGTAAGAATCCAAACCAAGGGGGGACGAGGCAACTTAATTCAGTTGATGTTTTTGAAAATTTCTGGTTACGGTGTAGTCAGCCCTGGTTTATGGTAGAGAAGGAGAAAAAGCTGCCTTGGTTGTCCTACGCGGGATGACAGGGTATTGGACAACCAAGGCGGATAGGAACGCGGACGGAAATGACGAACGTTGAGAACATCATCCTCGCAGTCGATTTTGCTCCCAGTGGACCGAGTTTCTTCAGATCCATTTCTGGGTTACAGGAGTGCGTAAATCTTTCCAAAATGCAATAGTAAAACACCGCGGAGTAACAGCATGACCCAGCTGTTGTTTGCTATGAAAACCGTGGGGGTTTTTTGCCAGAATGCCTTGCCTAATAATTCTTTCGAGTATTCTAATAACACAAGATCGTTAGGATTCTGGAGGTTATTAAAAGACGCGCGAGCCTGAGTCTGCAGTTTGAGTTGGAAAAGAGCAAATTGCTGGCTTCTGCGGCAGTGACGGGAGAGGCCGACCTGCGGGAAATCTGGGTTGGGCTCCGCCAAATACCGTCTGGTTTGGGAAGAAAACCCTGGGAGCGATGAAGAGCTTTGCTGGCTTGTACCTTCAGCAGGAGCCAAGGAAAGGTTTTGTTTGTGTGTCTTCCCTTGCAGTGTGACTGGCAGGGCCTTTTTTTCTTTAAGGCGTTGCCTGGAAAAGTCTGAGGACGTGTCTGGAGGACACGGGGAACGGCTCAGGTGCCTCTCCGGTGTCTCCTTCGGAGTCTTAACACTCCATCCAGGTAAAAAAAAGTTAGCGTGTGACACGAGTGCCAGAGAACCGGTATGTCCCAGACCAGGATGGAGTAGATAAATGACTCGTAAGACTAACGAAGATAGAGTTGATGCGCAGTTTTGTGTCCTTGCGTTTCCTTAAGTTAAGGAAAAATGACTGTGTGGGGCTCAGCCGGCCTTTCTCACACTCAGATATTTGCTTATGCTGGGCTCACGGCTTACATCTGTAGGTAAAAGCTCTCCTTTCTTTTGTTAATGGCATGGGACTCTGTCCATCAAGTGGTAAGAAACAGTAAGATTTTCCTCCTCCTACCATATTTCTGCATGGGCTACCTAACTGTGGACCCGGGCACCTGGAAAAAGTTGGATTCCTGTGCTCACGTCCTCCGTGGAGGACAGGGAGTAAATACAGAATGGGCTCGGGGCCGGACCAAGGGACGGATGATGTCCTGCTGGTCCAGCTCAGTATCGGCCCTCATCTGAGGACAAGGACGGGGATGTGCGTCTCTGATGCTGGGTTGTCTCAGGGCTATGCTGGGACAGACACACTGCCAAAAAGATCTTAAAAGTGTCTTGATCTAAACCGGACCTTTTGTGTACCTCTGTGCGCTCTTCCTGCCCCCCTTCCTTGTAGAAGAACCTTTACAGAAAGCACGCTGCACGGTGAAGCCGGGTTGTCTGATGGTGAGCTTGATGCTCAGGCTCCTAAATCAGGTCTGTGCACCCCTCGGTCCTGCCGTTCTTCACCGCGATGGGCAGCGATGCTCTGCTCCCACCGTTTCACGTGGGAACCGGCCGGCTATTGTAAACATGGGTGGGCTCTCACTCTTGAAATAACCTGTTATTTGCTGCAGGAGCAGAGCAGAATCGGAGTTTTTTCCTGACTAAGCCCCTTTGGGGTTGTTTGCTGCTTTTGTACTAACAGACAGCAGGAGATGTTCTGCTCGTGGCTGGTAGACTGGGAACCATGGAGCGGCTCAGCTAAAAAGGGCTACAACTTCCCCCAGGCCTGTGTTAATGAAATTGTCTTACCGAATTAAATGCAGTGGTCCGAATTAGTGTCACCTGTATATCGAAAAACGTGTTCTGAAAAAATGGGAAGCTCGTCAGGAAAAAGGCAAGGAGCCGTCCCAGAGAAGCCAGTTTACGGAAGGAGCCTGAATAAATGACATAGTCGCAACTGTATTTAAACGTGTTTGAAATATAAGTTTTTAAGAAATGGTTTTGTCCAATAGGGAAAGATTTTTGGATTGTTGAAAAAAAAATTGTGAAGGTAACAGTTTCATTTTCCTGAGAACGTATGATTTTCACAGCAGTTGGAAACACAAATACCTCTTTCACATCACATCTGCGTTACCTTTCTTATAGTAGAGAATGCCATCGGTCTTTTTGTCTGTTTTGATTTCTTTTTCACTTAGGTGTTGGACTTCCTAACTGCGTCCAGCTAGAAACGAGCGTCTCTTGCTTTCGGGAGTCAAATGTCATTCCCTTGATTTTCTCCAGATTGTAAGAAACGTCTCCGTTGCTCAGTTTACACACGTGACCCCTTCCACGTGGAAGCGGTGGTGTTCCTCGGCCGCTCCAAATTCCAGCTGTCAGATAGGGTTTGCTTGTCCATTTTCCTAACGCTGTGTCATTCTCGCGTCTTGTTTTCTCTCGATAGTTTACCCCGTTTAGTCTTCCTTTATTATTCGCCAAAGCTGGGTTTGTCTTATTGCTGGAAAATTCAGCCACTGTGTCTAAAATAAGAGTAATTTGAAGTATGTCTGCTGCTTTAATTCCATCTGTGGCGAAAGCTGTTTTGTAAATCCCTGAAAAATCTCTTACAATGAAAGGGTTACTCATTATGCTCTGTGGCTTATGAATAAAATATAATGAATATCATTGCAGATTATGTAACGAACAGCATCATCGATTTTGTTGATTTTCAGCAAAAGCCCTGGATTGCTTTTTCAGATCTGCGATAGCGACAGAAATCCGGTTCACAAGATAATTTATTACCTTGCGTTTTTTAAATGCTCGTTTTTAACCAACGCTCATTGAGTATCCAGGAGCCGTATAATCCCTTTTGATAACTCTTGTAAATAGTTTGTCCTTCGCAGTCCGTGAAACTGCGCTGCCCCACGGCTGGGTTCTGCTCAGGTTCTTCCGCAGCCAACTAAGTGGGGTTTTTATCGCTAATCGCCAGTGAATTTGCAAACAGAGGCATTTGAGTCTGTGCTTTGGTATTTTAATGGTATTCCTCAGTTTGCTTTCACAGCGTTGATTCTTGATTTATTTCGAGTTCTTTTTCTTAATCAGTTTGCAGAGTTTTCCTTGCCAAGAATAAGTAACGCAATATTTTCATTACTTCCAGCACTTCAAAGGTTCCAAGTTTCTGATGCCCAGCACATTTACTACTAGAAGAAAAAAGAACTTTTCCTTTAGTTGACGGCTGCTCTTTAATAGGGAACACAAGGTGAGATAAATCAATTAAAAGAATCTGGTCTTTCGGTGACCAGCAGTGCAGTTCGCATAATGCCACATGGTATTTTGGTGGCTGATTATACGCCAACTTAATTGGACAAAGGCCGACGAAGTTCTGACCTCCGCGGGTCTGCTTCGCGTGCTTTTTTTGTCAAACATGCCTTTTATTTTTGCTGGCGAGACAGGCTCATCATTCATATTTGGTTTTTTTACATCTGAAGTTTGTCGGGCCGCTTGGAAAAAAATATGACAATGAAAGACATCTGGGCATCCCATCCACTTGCTATTTGGAACCATCTGCGTCGTTACTAGGAACTTCTTCCTAGCGCTGCAGTGGGCAGAGGCGTTCTCTTTCTGTCTCCAGAATACTGTACAGTTGCTGGTTGTGAAAGAAATTCACCTTATAGGCAATAAAACCCAAATAACTGTTTCTTGACCGGCCTTTTTAATCCCACATATTCAGGGTGCCTTAATGTTTGTTCCCGTGCGAGGAATAAACTTACGGCGTTTGCGGGGGGAAGCGATGGAGAAAAGCCAGCAGCATCTCCTTCGGGGCATTCGTTGTCTGTGTCTATAGGATTTAAAAACCTAAGCACTTGTATTCTTGAATCTTTGCCACGCAGGTTGATTCCCAGCTGTTCATCGGATGTCGGGCTCCTGGTAAAGCCAGAGTCCTCTGTCTCAAGCTGCCCTTTCTCCATTTTTAAAACCTAAAGAAATCTGCATTAATAAAAAAAAAAAAAATCTGTAGTCTGTCTGCCCTTGCTTAACATGGGAGAGCTGCTGAATTGTGGTGGCTACAGCTAGAAGACTTCAGTTGGTGAAGCTTGGCTTAAGCTGTGGTAAGGCTGTAAGCACCGAACCACCTAGTTACAGGGGCACAAAATGGTCCGTACGAAGCTGTTTGGTTCCATAACCCGTCTCGGGCACTGCCCGGGAGCTGACACGAGGAAGGTGGACAGGAACGGTGGTCCGAGACAGCCCTCCTGCCTCCAACACAACCTCCAGCGGTGCTCGGCTTCACTTTGTTGGGTCCACCCCATCTCCCATTTTAGGAGAATGTTCTTCGGCTTCTCTTCGTTTTTTTGGGTTTTATATCAGTCTTGCTTGTCCCTCCTCATTGTCTCTTTTCCAGTCCAGAGGGAAATACTCCATCCACCACTCATGGTCTGTAAGCAGTTCCTTTTTTTGTGGCCATCGCTGCCCCCTTCTCCGCAAACGCCCATCCCTGTCCTGGTGCGTGGGGGCAGACGTGCCGGGGGTTTGTGCGGTGGTATTCATTAAATTGGTGCCTTTTTGGCTTATCAGTTGAACGCAGTTGTTTTTAGACAGCTCTCTGCATTGAATGTAGGATCCCTTTTCTGAGGGACCATCGTTAGTGACACGGCGTATGTCTACGTTTTGCGGTGCTTTCTCCCATGTATTGGTTTCAGCTTCCAGTATCTCTGATAACTCAGGATTTTGCAATCCGTGTACAAGTGGGTGTCACTGCGTTAATAATCATTACCTTTTCCAGACGGCTGGTGAATATCTAGAGTAGCACAGCTTCCAGGGGAGGTTCCTGTGGTTCTTCAGAAGAGTGGTTGTCACGCACCACCTGGCTCACATTTTGTAGTAACTTGTGAAGAAAAAGCATGATTCTTCTCACCTGGAAGGATGAACAAACCATTATTACCTCGGGGGTGAGGAGAATTGAGTTCAGAGACTGTATTTCTTTCCGAGACTTACTGCTGGAAGGCAGACCTCCAACAGGCGAATGGAAACCCACGCTTTTAGATGGGACTGCCCTTAGAAGCCAAGGGAGGTAACCGTTTCAGGTTACGCATTAAAAGATATTTATATTATGGTAAAATCTTCCTTTGAATCATTACGACTGAACTCAAATTGACAAGCGAGTAACATGGTTTGTCTGTGAGCTCTTAGCACTCGGCATGTTTTCATTCAGAATCCCCAGACCTCTCAGGTGTTATTTAGCGTGTTTTAAAATAGACAATTCTTCTCACCGAGGAGCGGGATCAACACTGGACGTGTATTAATGACAGGAGTGGTGCTTTCAAACTTGCTGCTTCTTAGGGAATTTCTTCGTTAACAGCTCGTTGGCCTGGGTGTGGGAAGCCCGGCAGCCCACCGAGCACAATGGCCTCCACGGCCATGTTGGGCATCTGAAGAGCAGGCCCACCATGGGGACAGCGACCGGGTTTGTCCCTTTCATATCAACGTGCGAGCAGTTTTATTAAAACTAGAGAAAGAAGGATTGGTCTTAAAAATACCAATTTGTTAATTTGCTTTAAAACATGAGAGGCTTTGATAGAGAATGTAGATAGTATGGTTTGTGAACGACATCCCTTGGGCCTAGAATGACCTCACTTTGTTCTATAATAAGAAGCTAAAGTGGCAATCCGCTGTTTTTCTAAAACTGGGTGGCGTTTAGACTGGTTAGAGAGGTTGAGGTGGTGCGGATGATAAGACAGGGAATCCATGAGCGTGACTTTAAAATGTTTGAAATGCTGGAGGGGAAGCGAAGGTACCATTATAATGGTGAATAGAAATCCTGGTGAAGCTACGTAGCGTCAAGAGAGTAGAGTACCTCAAGTCAATTATGGGCTTAAGTATACCACAAGTGGTGAGCTATTAATTGGGAGAATGAGCTGCTTTGGAGATAAAATGGGCGTAAAAGAAAGTTTATTGGTAGGTTTTTTCCCCAAGCAGCTGCTCGTCTCATTTCAGCTGTGCCAAAAAAAGACTGTTTATTTCCGTTTCATTTGGTATTTGCTCAATGCATACCACAATAATCTTGATGTCACTGACTGGAGGAACAAATGAACGATAATGCTGGAGTGTATTGTGCTGATGAGCACTGTACTGGGCAGTGTGTTGTACTGACCAGTAAAAACCATTCTTCCAGACTGGGACACTGTATGTTGTCACCGTGAGCGTGTACGAAGTCCGGTTTCCAGTGGCATTCCTTAGAGGACAGTGCTGTGCTCAGCCGTTTAATGCACTCATGTACTACCTTCTCCCTCGTTCTTTAAATCTCTTTTTATGTTACGGTCATGGAGAAATTAAGGTGTCCCAAGGCTGAAGATGGAGTCCTGTGGAGAAGGCTCACCCAGGCGTTCGTTGGTGTTTGGATGAAGTTTTCAAATCTCTGCTGCTTTGTGCTAGCTTTTACCTCATCTTAATACTGCTTCCTTCCTTTATTAACCTTGCTAAGAGGAACGACCTATTGATTTGTAGAATTAGTTCATTGCTTGAAGGTTAATCCTGAATTTGTTGGATGTACTGATAATGTTTGGTTAGGGGTGTTCCCCAAAGAGGGAAGATCAATAAGCAATTACGTTCAAAATGAAGTTTCTTCTGAGGCTCACAGGTGAGAATTTCAAAACGCAAATGTATTTCCATTTGCTTCGACTTAACCCTGTGTTTACTGTGGCGTCATACGCCACCTTTGGTGACAGCAGTGCTGTCAGCAAATCTTTTTTCACCGGGATCCTGCCGCATGGTCCAAGTTCAGTCACAAAAACGCTCATTGGGTTGCCTTTAACTTAAAACAAGTAACATTGAAAATGAAGCAAAGCAAGACCATGATGTTTACGTCATGTTTACAAAACCGTGATGTTTAAATTCTCGTGGTTTTTTTTTTGTTTCTTGCTCAAATGCTGTGTCAGGTAGCATGCAATTATATTTTTCCCTTTTTGTCCGCTTTTATCCATTTCTTCCATATCACAATCTGAACAGGCAGTGTTCTGACTTGAGAAACAGCGTGGAATGACTTGGAAAGCGCATTTATGTGGCATGGAAATGAAATTTTTCTAGCTATTTAAACACAAGCATTTCAAATTACTTGATGGACTCTAGGAAATACTAAAACCCATTAATATTACAGGCTGGCAAACATCACCAGTAGAGCTTTTCTAACCCCCTGTGTTCGTCCAACACCTTGTGGGCATCATACGTTTCTGTGACACCGCTGTGGTTGGTGTCACGTCCCAGAGCTTGCTCCTCTTATGCTCTACTGGCCTCAAGCCTTGAAGGTCCCTTGATGCACACAGTGGCCCGTAGAGAAGAAGTGCTTGTCCCCAGGCACACGGGTGTCCATCAGCGCAATCACACCATCGGGCGGAAGACTATGAGATTTTACTCATTTGGCGTAAATAACGGGGACCTTTGGAACCTCAAATTTCTTGTGTCGGCATTTAACAAACGTGTCGTAGCATCCCACCCTGGTCACCGCCGATGGTGGGCTTAGCAGCAGGGGATCAGCAGTAAGAACGGAGAGGCCGGTACGTTTGTGTATCTGGTACTTGCCCGTGTCCAGGTGAAACGAGAGAGAGCGGGAGGAGTGAGATTTTGCTGAGTGACTTTTATAGAGGAAAACATGCAAACCACCTTCCAGCGCTGGCGTTTTGGCTCGTCATCCTTGCGCCAAAAGGGTTTGCCTCTTCCTCGGGAGGTGGGCATGTGCCTTCCTCGCCTTTTTCTACAAAAGGTAAGTGAACAGTTTCTGACCTGTTTAAAACTGCTGCGAAGGTAAAAGACAGGGTTCTGGCTCTAATGCCAGGGAAACTGAGGCAGCGGCTGCCTTTCCAAAGCAGGGAAAGCCGGTTCCCGGAGGGAAAGCCAGCTGCTTTGGTGGGCAAGGACTTCCTCAGTAAGGCAAAGAATTCAGTCATTTTCCTCATAGTAAGTCTTCCCTGTTCTGTACTCGGTCTCTCCGTTCTTAACGAGAGGAAACTCCATTTTCCATTCATCCTTGGAAGAGTAGAGCTGGACAACAAGAGCCTCCATGAAAACTTCTAGTTGCTTGGGACGTAATAAGCTGTGCTCAGCACCTTCTGTGAAGGTTTATTTGGGATGATCGTATTATTTACAGCTTGAGTGGGGTTTTCAAAGACACTGCAAACGATTACACCAGCTAAAAGTGGGTAAGCTGATACCCAAGGATAGGAAGAGGCTCCTCCACAGTCAGTGGCAGAGCTTAAAACCAAATCTAAACTCCCCGAGTCCCAAGCAGGTCCTCTGACTACGTTGAATTTCATCTGGCATAACTGAGAGCTGACTCGGCCGTGACTTGTTTTTCAGTTCAGAAATAGAATGATCTTTTTGCCCCAGTTGTTGCATTGAAGCATTTTGTTGTCTTACTTGTTTAAACCCAAGACCTCGTTTGCGCAGATCAGCGTGTTTTGTTGGTGCCCCCGCCCCCTCCTCTTTTTGTGTGGTGTTAGAGGAGAAACGGCTTCGTGCATATTTTTGCCGTTATCTTGGACGATGTCGCGGTACATGTACTGTTTGGAAATAGCTTGGGTTTGGAGACGTTTGTTGGTCTTGGAATGCTGACTTACAGTGCATTCCTGGAAAAAAAGCAGGAACCCGAGTTCAGCAGCTTTCAGGGATAGTTTATAGTTGGAGCTTTGCCTTTATATTGATGCCAGTGGAATTTTGAAAAGTGGCTGAAATTCCGTGTGGCAAGAAAGAGAGGCCTATTATCGGGGACTAACGCTTTGGTGCATTTTTTTAAAATGGGTATTATTTGCTGTCGTGACACTTATACGCTTCTGCTGTATTGGTCGGTTCTTGTGCCTCGTCATTTTAAAGAGCTTTGCTCCTGCCTTTGGGTCTTACTCTGACATTACTCACGCGGCCGTCCTCCTTTGGGGATCTGGGCAGTGCCACCACACTGTCAGATTTGACCGCAGAGTAGGGATAAGCTTAGCCTTTGTCTTCGTGAGTAATTGAATCCAAGCTCAAGTCTGCATTTTTGGATGACAGAACTGAAATTATACAAAGTCCTTGGAAAACAAAGAGCAGAAATACTGCATGGGCCTCTTCGGTTCATGGCCTGCTGTACTCATTCGAGGTAGGTATTTTTCAAGATCAAGTACTCCTGCTTTTTAAAGTAACTTTGAAGTCAGAAAAGACAAATTGCTTTCCTGTAACTTAGAATCTCAGTTCACCTCTGGATCTAGCAATACTCCTCTTTCCAAATACCATCGGCCTTTATTTTGTGTGGTTTGCGGGTCCATTGCTTGTATCTATGTTGACATGCACCAGTCTGGAAATAGAAAAATTTTGCCATTCATCAGTAGTATTTAGATTGTAATTGAGGATCAAAATTGGGTTAACTTTCTCAGGAAAATTCCCAGAGGATAATACACCTCTGCTCAAATTAAAAGGCATTTCTTCCTTGTTTCATGGGATGGAGTTGGCTCTGGGCTGAGTTACCCCAAGGACTGGCAGGGCACCGACAGCTCTGTCGCACGAACTGCCAAGATAGTTGGCTGTGTAAAAAGAAATTATCCTCTGCACACCTTGTGGTTTCTTCTGACACCTGCTCCAGCTTTCCACAAACCACACTCTTCATTTCTTTGGGTGCCTTGGACTCTTTTTCTCGACGTTCGTATGGTATTCCTATGCCCCTGCAACACAAATAATATTTGACTAAGCATTTTTTTCTTGGTAATTTTGTTCAAAAGTCATTGAATTTACTGATTAACATCAGCTTAAGAGGTCCTTTTATGTGTCTAAAACTGTGGAAGGGCAGACCGAAAACTCAGCAGCAAATTTGAGCAGAAAATGCTAATACGAACCTTGAGTTTTTCAGAGTCAGAGAAGATCCTCAGGAGCTTGGTATTATTTGGTCATCGTAACCATCCTCATTCAGTACGGGACTGTTACCAGCCTGGCTGAGAAAATGAAACCCGCCGTACATTCGGCTCCAGAGGTCGCTTATGTACACTTCAAAACAGTTCTTGTCGTATTCTGGCCACCTTTCTCCCCCTTCCTCAGTGCCCCAGATTTAAATGCTACCCTCTAGCATTTCAATGTGCCTTTTGAGGAGGACTGCCTCTCTTTGTCATATTTATAGTCACACCCATTGGATATTTCATGGAAAATTCTTCCTAAATCTTCTCCCATCTCAGGTTGTTCTTTTTTATTTACATTACTATTATTTATTTATTTTCACTGTCTCTGCTAGCTTCCCCGCAGACTGGAGGGCTCATTAAAGCATCCTGTACAGGAAACGGGGAGAGGCGCAAGAATCGGGACCCTGCTCGCCAAGTGGGGAAAATTGGCAGCTCTCCCCGACTGGGAAATTCCTTGGCTTCCAGGAGCAGCTTCGTAGAGGGAGTTCACTATTGAAGAGGCATAGGGGCCACAAAACGCTGCTTGAAACGCCGTTCCGCAAATAAATGGCTTTTTGGATATTCACACGTGATGACGAGGTTCTATCAATAGTGGTCAAATGTTGTATTGAAGTTAATTTGAATAGAAAAGGTGGAGATTTGCAGTTGTATGTGAACGGTCCTTGAGATCAAACTGGGAGTGTGAGGAGGGAGAAAGAAGGTCGGTTTGGGGGATAAATAAGTGAACGGCGTGCGTAGTCATCTCCTGCAGAAGGTGTCTCCAGCAGACTTCGCCCCCGAGGGCAGAGAGCGCAGACGGAGCAGAAACGAACCTCCCGGAAAAAAAACTCTTCTCTCCTTAGTTACCGCTTTTTCAAGCAAACGTAAACGGCACCATCTTCCAGGCCAGAAAGAGATGGAGGTCGGTGTGGGAGAATTTATGGCTCTGTGCTGTTTTGGACGGGATTGGGGATGGGGGGAAGGAGAAGGGGAATGATGAAAATATCCTGTGTGGAAACACTGTGAGTTATATTCATGACACGTCTGCGCGAGGTGCAGGCGAGGTTGGCTCGCTAATAGGAATTTGGTGAGCTGGAAAGAAAAAAAAAAAAAGTGCTTCTTTGTATAAGAGTCTATATCAAAAAAGGAAAGTGTCAAAGGGTGATGGATCCGTAATGAAATAACTCCTGTTGCAGTTACTGAGGGCACGGTGTTTGGGGCCGTGCAGCAGACTTCCCCCCCACCACCGCCTCCCTGAAAGGAAACAGGAAAGCTAATGCGGGATTCTCCTGTCTGTACACCAGTTCTGTGGTATGACAGGCAAAATTAAAACTCGTGAGCTGCGTATTTGCTGGGCTTTTTTCACTGAAAATACTGTGACGTCAGTATGCGCGTAATGTCAAACTGTACGGCTTCCGTATCGCACTTGGGTCGTATTCGGTGTAACTGTAGCCAGAGCTGCGGGGAGGAGAGGCTCTGCTTCATGAGGAATTGTGGGATTTAGAACTGGCTTTCAATTCAGGACTGCTCCCTCCCACTTTTACCCCTTCCGCTTTTAATACGCTCTCTAGCAGAAAATGCATGGCTTGGAGACGGGGGAGGCTTTGACTGACTTGCTGTGTTTTCACAAAGTCTACAGCGGTGCGCATGTGTGCCGTTGAGTGTTGTTCTAGAATGAAAACTCAGAATTTGTCGACCCGGAACTGCTATCTGGAATATATTTATAATCCCCCCTCTTCAGGTATTTTTTCCACCCAAAATTTCTCCATCTTCATTATTCCAGCGCTTCTTGTGTACAAGTTAGTGAAAAACTGAAGTATTTCAGCTTGAGATAGGGTTGATGGCCAAATGAAACAGCCATCAAAACTTCAGTTTTACTCACCCTAATCCCTAAACATTATAATCTATAGCTATCTAAACATGGTGTATATATGCGCGTGTACCTTACATCAGCTGGTGCTCTTTAGGAAAAATAACTTTGGGTATATCTAGTTTTCTTCTTCCAGTGGGTTAACAATGTGTCGTGTTTACTGGAGGATGGGATGCTGATGGTTTGGATGTTGAAATGCATCACTCCGTATCGTAGATAATCCCTGCACGTTGCCTTGACCCAAACACAGCAAGAGTCTCCGTTGAAGTTGCAAAGATGAGACCCACAACCGTACATGTGTGCCCAGGTCAGAGTTTTCTGGGGAGTTTTAAAAAGAACTTGCCACGATCCAGACTAACCATCTGGGGAAGCATTTTTCAGCTGCTGGTAGAACTTTGGCCGGCTCGTCCTGGGCTGCCATCGGTTGGGGTACCGGCACAGGGCTAACAGCTCTGCATCCTTCGGCAGCCCCCGTCCGTGCATGTTGGAGAGTCCTGCATAATTCCTCATCCTGCAATTAAGGAGAGAGAAGATGACTGGCACCCTTGGACCTGGGTCGGTGTCGGTGCAGGTGCACGGGCTCATCCAAAAACCAGCTGTTGGGCTTTGTAATGGCAGAAGGTTGGAATCCACTTAGTGACAACCGAGCAATTAAGGACAATTACGCTTTCAGCTACATTAACGAGTAACTGGGTAGTAAGACATTGGAAGGAAACGAGCCGTTGTCGAACACCCGCGTAATTTGTGACTCATGGCATCATTGGAAGGGTGTTTGAAGTCCTCTTTGTTTTGGTAATACGGACCGCATAAATATCTTCCCACATTTTTTTCCAGTTTTACACGCTCAGTTATTCCTTTTATGTGACTGAATACTGTGAATTCCATTCTTCCGTCTCCTTTAAATGTTTATCTCTGCATAAGCCATCTAGCAGCTGAGTCTGCCCATTGTGTTCACCGCCTTGGCTTTGGCCTGCGCTGGTGGCCGCGTGAGGAAAACACGCTTGGAGGCACGAAACGAGTGCCGTGTCCTGAAACCTCCCCTGGAAAAACACTCTCTGGGCTGGGGTGGCCATGGGTAGAGCAACGGCGGCACGACCTCAGTCGAGATTCAGGAGATGAAGTTCACTCCCCATCCTGGAAGAGCTCAGCAGGGGCCTGGAGTTTCCCAGCAAAGTCTACACCAAACGCGGTCTCAAAATTATTTATAGAATTAATTGAAATGCCCAGGAGAAGCAACAAAGGTGGGACAAGACAGATGTTTAATGAAACGCTTTAATGCACTTTCCGTGTCATCATTTTATAGCTTCTCCCAAGTGGATGTTACGTCTTTCGCTCGTCTTTTTAATGAATCAATGACTTAGTAAAATTAGCAGGTTTTGTCTGTAGCCGTAATGCCCCAACACTTAAATTTTGTCAGAGAGGAGTGTTCCCAGTCGAGCACTTCGCTATATATTGCTCTTAAAGTGACTGTTTCTGATTTGCCATGACTTGAGCAAAGCACTTGAACACACGGTTTGGAATGTCTGCCTGTGTCCACCACGGTAACGCCGCTCTGGGGTCAAGTTCTGGTTTAAATGTGAACTCAAAAAGGCATTAGCCAAGCCGTGGGGCTTGCTTATGCTGCTCTTGCCCCATTAGCATACTTTAGGAGAAGATATCAGTGTTTAGGATAGCGGTTTCTCCTTTCAGCTCTACCAGCTCAGCTGAACAATTTTCTCTTTCTTATTTTCCATAAAAATAAACTTTTTGAAGAGGTGTTTCCCGTAGAAATGAAGCTGAATCCTTTTCGTTAAGTTCCCTAACACAAAAAATAAGTCTAAACCTCAAGTGTGGTGAAAGTGAAAAATCAAGGTCAGACGCAGTACTTTTCCTGGTCTGAACTGGGATATGATTGCTCCTGCAGCTGCTGGCTGGCTGTTGTAGGCTGTCCGTACGGGTATCATAGTTCACCTCACTCTTAGTGTGATACTTACTTCTCTAAGTACTGTTTTGTCACAACGCCAACATTAAATGTCTCCTTTGAAACAAAATCTGGTGTTTAATAATACGCAGAGATGCTCATTTCTTGTGGCCAACGCCTTACGTCCATGACCTCATCTACCAAAGCTGTTCCTCTGCAGACCCTTCGGCATTCCTGGACGGAGGAGGACGAGTGTCGTGTCTGTGCAGCCAGGTCAGTGCCGGCTGAGACCCGGACACAGTGAAAACCCAACAAACCCACCCCGCGTCTGCTGTAACCATGTGGGAAGAGAGGCTGAAGATGTCGGAGAATAATTTTGCCTTTTATTCCTGTGAAGAGGTTCGTTAGAAGGGAAACAGGCCCAGCTATTCCCGCTGTTACACCTCTTCTGTGGACAGAGGTGAAGGCGTGAGAGCTAGAAAGAAGTTATTTCAGAAGTCTTCTTTCATTTCTTCATGTGCAAAGCTTCTAGCTTTGGCATTTTGACAGAGCTTCATCTCGTCCCTCCTCCGCTTCTCATTTCTCCTTTCAGACTTCAGCTGTTGCATTGCATCAGGCCAGGTGTTCTCCAGCCGGATCATCCAGGTTTCAGAGCTCCATCTCTACGCTGAGCAACACATCAGGGGAAGGCTACAAAGGCGATGGAGAGTCCCAAAATCGTGGCGTTCACTGGTCATTGGCGTCAGTGTGGGGTGTCAGTGTCTGCTCAGACTCTCGGCGGTTCATGAGTGCAAGTCAGGGAGAAGTGTGTTTGTGTCTCTTTCCTTTTACAGAAAAAACTTCAAGTACCTTTTTGGGTTTTCCAGTGTGTTACCATCAAAACGTTCTCGTTCTTTAGCGTTTTTAAAGTAGCAGGTTACCGTGCCCCACCTCTTCACAACTGACGTTTTTTCCTTGGGTTTTTACGATGTGTTTTCACTGTTGGTAATTACATTAATGGAAAAGCTTAGCTGCATCAGCTTCGGCATTTCACAGCTCTCCTCTCCAGCTGGACAGCAGGTTTTGGCTCCGATTGCGTCAGCAACTCACGGCCCTTCAGCTTGAAGCTCTCGAGTGAGGGATCCCTCCCTTCTGCTCCTCCGGGGCCCAGGGAGTTCGAAAGCCAGAGACGTCTCCTGAGCGGACGCGAGCGATTTCCGCACACGTGGGTCAGACCCACAGGGATTCCGTGGCATTTGTGGAGCTGGTCCACAGCACCAGTTTCAAGCTGCTTGTTTTTAGGTGAACCATTAAATTGCATGTATAGAAGTCACAGCGTGGTCGGAGTTGGAAGGGACCTCTGGAGATCATCTCGTCCAACCCCCCTGCCAAAGCAGGGTCACCCAGAGCAGGTTGGACAGGAACGCGTCCAGGCGGGTCTTGAGTTTTGTATCTCCAGAGGAGACTCCGCAACCTCTCGGGCACCCTCCCATCCTTCCTCGGTAGCCACCAGGCCCCACACCTTTCATCAGCCAGAGCTGGGGCCAGGCGTTGGGGTATTTACGGCTCTGCTTTCAGCCCGGCACGCCTCCCTGCTCCAAATAATCCCCTATCAAACGGAGCTGTGGCCTGCCTTGATGTCTTGCCGCTCTGTCTGGACGGGGTCGTAGGCTTTGCAGCCTCTTGAGAGGCTTAAGGCAGATAAAGCGACAGTTAGAGTGTAATTGTTGTTGACGGTAGACGGGGAGCTGCTCAGCCGAGGTGCCACGCTCCTGCTGCGCCTCTGCTGGGGCAGCCACAGCATCCACGTGTCCAGAAAACGATTCCTGTCACAGCATCTACAACTAAGGAACTACATACACGCACTTCGCTCCCTTCGTCTAAGTGAAATGAGCAACCAGGGTAGTAGTTAGGTGTCCAACAGAACAGAAGATGGAAAAATGGTGAGGAAAGTCTATTCCAAGAAGAATTCTGTTAAGTTTTTACGATTAAGAAACGAACTGTTGTTTTTGCTGATTTTTGCTTTTCCTCTTTCCCTTGCCACCTGCAATTTATTTACTTGTGAATACAGTTTCCTGGTTTCATTGCCCGGTAGGAAATGGTTCTCCAGGGCTTGAGAGCTTCCATCGCCAGTATCTGCTTCGAGGGCACTGGCGGTCGGTCCTGACAGGGCCACCCCTGGTCTTTCTATGGATGATGCGTTCTCCGATTAGCATAGAAAGCTAACAAGGATGTTCAACGTTTCAGAGTTGAAACAAAACAGAATAAATGTCATTTTGACTAACGCTGATAGCATCAATCCGTAGCCACCTGCCATTGCTTCAAGGAGGTTGCGGTCCACCCAGAAAGGTCTCTCGTGTCCTCTGATCTGTCAGATGGTGGAGGGGAATTGTAAGCTGCTTTTCTGGGCAGTAACTGTAAATCCTTGACAATAGCGTTCCTTACAAAGCTAACAAAGCAAAATGCTGAGAAATACTCATTTGAATGGATCTGAGGAAGGCTTGTCCTCCCTGGGGGAGATGGTAGCTAAAAACCTGGATGCAAAAGCGTCTATAAAAAAGGATGGCCAGCAAGGAAGATATTAGCTAATAAGTGCTGGTGGTGTTGAGTATCGTAGAGACTTAATTTACCTTTTCCGTTATAGAAGAATGGCAGGCGGTGAAGCGGAGGTTAGCAGAACCTTTCTCCTCTAGTGAGAAACGTGTTTTAAGAGGGTTATTTGTCACGCGCTTCTGTCGGAGAATGGAAAAGCAGATGATGTGGTCAATTTCAAATGTTACGTTATCCTAGGGATATTTCTGGAGCTAGAAAATGCAAGCTTTTGATAGAAGTTCTTTGGTGTTATGTTTATATATGGAGGGAATTGTGAAGCGTGACTGGATTTCTTTTTCTTTGAGCTATGTTTTTTGCTGCAGTTATTCCTGCTTTTACCGACAGTTTGTGGGGACTGTTCCTCTACTGCCCACCTCCCCCAGCCCCCGTGCTTTGACGTTGGAGTGATTTATGGTTTTTTACCCTTCCTTTAAAGCTTAGCGGTGGCCAGAAGCCAGCGGGGTGGGGGTGTGCTGCTGCTTCTGGTGACATGGGAATTTCTAGGCTGGCTTCTGGATGTGTCCTGTCAACATAGCTGGTGTCAGGTGTGTGGCACATGATGGTTATGGTTTCTGGTCCCGTCTGAAGCTCGCTGGGAAGAGCTCTCTGCCCCCTGGTGCCCACTGGTGCCTACACATGATGTTTCCCAAGATGGTTCTGGATTTGGTGTCCATCTCGTGGTCGCCTGAGCTGCAGACACCTGCCCGTGGTGCTCCTGCCTGTCCCCTCCAGCCCTCCTCTCTCAGATGGGACCTTGCCTGTCCCCTCCAGCCCTCCTGTCCCAAACGGGACCCTGCCTGTCCCCTCCTGTCCCAGATGGGACCCTTCGCTCCTTCTGTCCTCGCGAACATCTGGCAGAAGCCGGCTCAGATGCCAGGAATCCAGACCAGGACTGAAATAATTTTGAGACCTTATTATAACAACTCGGTTAACGAGCACCGCGGGGGCTACATCTCCATTAAAGCAACTTTCTCAAGCATTAAAAATTTGTATTAGTGGTCTGCTACTGAAAATACCCGTTTAAAGAGTTTAGGCCCTGGAACTCTTCTGCAGCCTTTGGGGATCTTGGGGAAGCTGCCCAAAAATGCAGGTGTCTCAGGCCATCCAGCATTTCTTCTTCCAACAAGTTCTAATTTAGCGAATAAACTATGAATGCAACCTATGTTTTCAAAATGTGATGGACTTTAAAGGTGATCCCCCTTTCTGAAATGCCCTGTCCTTGTATAATGCATTATTCAAATGACGAATCCAAGGGCTCCTTCCATATGCTCCTTTGTGAAATAAAAATGATTTTCAGATTGATTTAATGATACATGAAGGCGTGAGTACTTCTAGGGTCGTTAATGCAGAGCTCTTTGGAGTTCCTGGGAGAGTGTCTGACTCTGAACGTCATGCGTTCTTCCTGTCTGGAAGCTCTGGCAGTAAAGGGCTGGCCACACGGAGCTGTAAAAAGCCCTCACGTACCCAAACAGGCGTTCGGTTCCAGCAGACCAGGTATCCAGGTGTGCATCTCCGCAGTGGACCAGTCCGGAAACTGTCGCTGACCGACTCTCTCTCACCTGCAAAGTGAATACCAGAGCCTCGAAAAATGCGTTTTCCATACGTTTAGACATTGATCCCTCTGATGATTTTGCAAAATGTGACTTTTTTTCCTTCTTATTTTTTCATATTTATTACAGTTGTGTTTAAAGGGCTCACTTCATGACTTGATTTTAGCGTTACGTGAAAATACACAGTTCCGGTCTTGGACGTGTTTGGACTGTCCGGGTAGTACACGAAGCCGTGTTTTTTGTCCGCAATTATGACATGAGCTGTCGTGCTAATCCACTGATGTTTAATTGGAAGAACTTAGTGTTGCGTGAAGTAAAAAAGGAATGGGTAAAAAAAGGTGAGGTTCTGCGTCTGACCGGGAGATTTTCCTTGTTGGTCTTGGATCCGCTGGATGTTGTCGATCCAGGCCCTCAAGCAGTCTGTGCCTAATTCTTCTTCCTCACAGGTTGTCTTATACCATGATCCCTTAGTTTTGCTAGCTTTTTTTCTACGTATAACATAATTCCTTTCAGAAATCCTGCAGAAAGGGAAGCTACAGCTGAAACAGGGTGCGCATTCATTGTCAGGAAGTTGGCTAACTGGGCTGTAAGGGCCGGACAAGCCAGGCAGAAGTCATCTGGCCATGGGCAATGCCTTGTTACAGCTAAAACCAAGCTAAAAATAAGGTCAAGAGCAGATGAGCCGGGGCAGGGCCGGACAAGTCCTGAGGTCCGCGTTAAGCTAATGCAGAGCTGTGATCTGGTATTAGTGGTGGCAAGGCGAGGTGCTCCTGTGCTCCTCGGGCCGTGGGGCCGGACGGGAATGAACGCTGGCAGTTGTTGTTCTTCGTTTTTTCAGGGAGTGTAGTGACAGGATGAGGGGGAACGGTTTTAAACTGGAAGAAGGGAGATTTAGATTGGATGTTAGGAAGAAATTCTTGGCTGTGAGGGGGGTGAGCCCCTGGCCCAGGTTGCCCAGAGAAGCTGTGGCTGCCCCATCCCTGGAGGGGTTCAAGGCCAGGTCGGACGGGGCTTGGAGCAACCTGGGCTGGTGGGAGGTGTCCCTGCCCGGGGCAGGGGGTTGGAACTAGATGATCTTTAAGATCCCTTCCACCCCGAACCATTCTATGATGATTCCATAATGATTCTGTGATGATTCTATTACTTCTCCTCTTTGCTACAGTAGTGGATGTGGAGAGCGTCCCTTCCTCTGCTGTTAAGTTTCTGATCATCAAAGTAGAAGCCAGAGTCCTTGAGCAAAGGGTGGCAGCATGTTCAAAACGAGCTCGGTTTGATCCTGAGACTTACTCGTCATCCGCTGAACCTGGGGTATCTGAGATGCCTCGTGTTTTAAATCTCACCGCACCTGTGGCACGTTCCACGAGTCCCTCTGAGAACCCGCCAAGCGCCTTGGGTGAGTCTGTGAATGCTGTTCCTTACGGCAGAGCTGTGACAGCTGGTTTTACTTAAAGCTATAAAACATATTGAAGGAGTTTCCAGCATGCGTAAATATCAAACCAGTTTATATCACGTCAGGACTATGGATGGAAGGTCTTTAGAGAAATGATCTCGCAGGCATTCGTTGGTGTAGATCTGGCGCGTGCCGTGGGCTTCATTCTTTTCTAAAAACAGCTCCTGTCTTTGGAAGTTGGCATGCCTCGGATGTGTGCCTCCTGCTCGCTTTACATTAACCAGACTCGCTCTGGAAGTTGAAGGCTGTGGAGTTAGTCTGTGACTTTGATATCCAGTTATTTCTGATAACTGGATATTGGAAATAACACCCCTCACCCAAGCATGTTTTCTAGCTGCTTCTTATCTTTGTGTGGTTGTACGTGTTAGAACCTCACAGCGACATTTGCACATCCAGCAACACTTCCCGCTTTCTTCTAAGCCCTAGACAAATCTAAAAGTGCTTTCACCGTGAATCGCCTGAGCGCAGAACTCTTGCAATGGGAATTAGGTGTCCTGTGTGCCGAGTGTCAGCTGGAGCAGTAAGAACGCGGGAGCTGGCTGAAGTTCCTCTTTTTCTTTTTGTATGACCTGTTTCTGGTCATCGGATGGAAAAAGAACAGTTAATAGTTGGCCCAAATTCAGCCATATTTAATTATAGCTTCCTTAGTCACGTTTTAAGTCCTGGCTGTGTTGAGTGTCTGTTTGCTGCCAGGTAAGGATAACCTACCGTTCTAGGAACCCCTCCTTCCAGGTAGGGAAGCGACGACAAGAAAATTACGGGGTAAAATTCTAGCCATTTCCATTGGAAAAGTTTATCCTGAGTTGGCTCTAAATATACTCAAATCTATACAGAATTATGCTTTTCGTGGTTCTACGTGGCTTCCTAAGTGTGCTGCTGGCGTGGATCCGTCGCGTCAATGAGCGAGTGCCGGGGACTGTCTTGGCTGGTGGTGCATGGAAGGGAAGAACCCTTCCCGTTACGTCGGAGCAAAGCTGGCTCCGTAGATCCAACGAGGACCATAGCGCAGGAAATGTGCCGTCCTTCCCAGAAATATTCTGCCGCTGGAATTGCTAAGGTACCAGAGAAGCGTAGCAGTCAGCACTTCAAAATATTTTCTTTTCTCTTTTGAGTCGTAACAACAAAGTAAGATAATGTTTGTGTTGGTGGCCCCTTGGGTTCATGCAGTTAATGAATAATCCTGCAACCCAGGGATTCAGGCCTTCCTTTAATCCCTGTTTGTTTGTAATTCTACCAGTCTCTGTCACTGGCGGGTCCGACTGGGGAGAGCATAAACAGAGCTAATGCTCTAAGCTGTAATTCGCTTAATCATCTCAGGAGGGTGAAAGATATCCAGACTGCATACGACGTCACAAGAATTTTTTTCTCTTTCTTTTCTTAATTCCTCGGTGTGTTGAAGCTACTGTGAAAGCCTGAACCCCGTCGCTACCGGTTTTATTGCGGAGAATATTTCATGGGAGCAGAGTCAGCGTTGCCTTGCAGATGCTGGCGGTCCGGCCGTAGGCTGGGAGGTCCTTCTTCCATTTTGGTGGCCATCGCACCCAGGTCGTCTTCTGACGGCTTGGGTTTCTGCTACGCCTTTCGGACTTTTGCCAACAAATCTGTGGTAGTTCTTCAGAGAAGAGGAGGAATGACTGGTGGTTTGTTCCGGAGTTTTTTTTGGTGCGGTTTATATTAGTGTTCAAGTGACTGTTCTGTCTCCCTTGAAGGAAGTGGTGAATCTAATTCTCTCCTCTGCGTAATGTTTCTGCAGAACTGGCTTGCTTTGCGTTATCAAAATTTCATAGATAATATTTATTTATTGTGAAATATCCCAGAGGGACACGCTGTAGGGTGCCTGCTGGCTTCTGGAAGCACTTAACAGATCGGGCCCTTAACGTATAGCGAAACCACGTATTTTTGGTCGACTTGTTTGGCTAGGGTTGATTCAGAGACAAACCCTTTCGCTCAGCCCCAAAAAAAAACAAACAAGCAGAAGTTTTGGCAACAGTTAAGCAAAGAGTCCCAACAAATTGCCATACACATTCCATCGAAGACGATAACGATGTTCGGGAACCGAAGCTCAGAGTCGAGATGGTCCCAGGGAAGGTGTTTTGTGTGGGCAGGGGGGATCCGGGGCAGCGACGCTTCGATAAACGATGGATTCTTCTCAAGCCGCAAAGGCTCTTGTGGTACTGTTAGAAAGTTCTTCTGATGCTCCTGGAGTAAAAGGCAATTTCACGGAATTCCTCAAGAAAAGATAAGGGAGAGGGCTTAACTTCATAGGAGCTTTCTTTTTTTTTTTTTTCCTTTTTTTTTTTTTTTTTTTTTGAGGATCTAATAAATCAGCGCGCACAAGTTTCAGCACATCCCAGAACCTAATGAGAACATCCTGTCATAACATTTTTCCACTCGACGACCTGGGTGGTTTCTCTTGCAAGCGCTGATCCCTCATAATTAGCCAGCGCCGGCAGCGCCACAAAAATTTTGCATATAGACAGTTCCTGGGGAAATAAGTTAGAAGGCGGTTGGAACTGTTTGGAATCAGCGTTTGACCTACACGATTCTTCTTTTCTTCCGGGGGGTGCCCTCCTGGTACCTTCTTGTTCCAGATCTTTAGGAAGGCATCAACATCTTAAATTGTTCTTTAAAGGTAATTAGTAAGGAACAACTGAAGCAGTCAGCAAAGCGTGTTGTGGAACTGTGAGAAATCCACTGCAATACTTGAAATTCTTCTAAATCTGAGTTCCCTGGGTGCATTTAAATGGTCAGTGAGCTTTTGTACGAAGCAGGTTGCTCAGGACCTTTGACAATCTGATCTTCCTTGAGCATAGATAAAATCTGGATAAAAATCGCAGTCTTAGGCTTTAATAGGCTTGACACTACAGAATAACTTTCCCTTGACCGCTTTTTTTATGTCTTAAGGCCAGTCGTGTTTATGAGTGCTGTATGCCTTGTGTCCGGTCGTTTCTCTTGTCACTGTCCTGGATGCAGATGCCCAGAAGTTCAACAAAATACAGTAAATAGACTAAGCTCTGCGGCAGCCTGAAATATCTGAGCATTAAAACCGGGGCAAAAAGGGCAGAGCAAAACTTGGTGGGAACGCCTGTCGCCACCCTGGTAACAGGGGTTTTGGGAGCTGAGGAGAACACAGAGCTTCAAGAAACTGTAACTAGGAGAGAAAGCAATCATGGAAAGTCCTATTCATCCAGTGGTTAACGAGTAGAAAAACGTGCAGCGGCTTCTTAGTGCAACTTCAGAAGCGACATGATGAGTTGGCCTAGTTTCCTTTCTTTGGAAATAGCATAATGGAATTTTTTAGTTGCTACAGAATACGGCTGTCCTCGGGGAAGTTTTGCACATTAACGCACTCGTTAAGAGGGGATATACATTGATCTCAATTTGTTCCGAACTGATTTTTCATTAGTTTCATTTTGAATTAGTGAAGTTGTGGAGCCTCCCTAGACGCCGCTGCCAGCTGTGGGTTCAGAAAAAGGCTAAATCAGGCAATTGAACGCTCACTTCTCCCAAATTTGTCAGTTGGGTCATCATCTTTTGACAAAAAGAAGCTGGGGCAGAGCCGGGCGGCGCCGGGCGGAGCCGGAGCGATCCCAGGTGATGCTCAGCTCCTGCATCCAGCCTCACGGGCATTGTCACCTGTGTCCCGATGTGCACTGTCCTCCTCCGGCACCACTGCCAGGTCCCCGCCGGGCTCAGAGCCACCGCACAGGCACGCTTGCCACCCCCCGAGCGTGTCTTCAGTCGTGCCCCCTTTCCCTCCACAGGTCTCGTCTCTACTGATCAGCAACCATGCTTTAGTTAGGATCCTTCCTGAAATGCAATTCCTCCTTCTCCGTTGGTTCTTTTTTCTCAGGAGCCGGTACAATCCAATTCCTATTAAGAACATTGCTATTATTTTAATATATATAAAAATATATATATAAAATATAATTAAGAATATTGCTGTTATTAGTCCTGCGAGGAGCAGGGAGTTGGACTGGGTGATCCTGGGGATCTTGCTGCGCAGGGAAGTGGTAGAATCGCCATCCCTGGAGGTATGTAAAAGACGGGTAGACGTAGTGCTTTGCCATAGGGTTTAGTGGTGGTGTTTGTCAGAGTTAGGTTCATGGCTGGACATGAAGATCTGAGAGATCTCTTCCAACCTAGGCAATTCTGTGATTCTATTGATTGCCTTACTCCTTCATTCTACCCTTATGGGTCCTTTCCAGCTTGAGATATTCTATGATTCTGTGATTCTGATACAAAACCCCTGCCCAAATGCCGCAGGTCACCCTAAGCCGAGACATCGCTGCCTGCTGAGTCGGTGGCCGGAGGAGCCAGGCGAGCCAGGCTTCTCTCCGGAGGGCCGCCAGCCTTCGGGAGCCCGGCACGAGCCACCGCCTGCTCCTCCAGAGGCGTCCCTTTTTGTGCTCTGGTGGGCTCGAACCGCTCGTCCATGTGTCGCGCTCAGCTCAGTTACAATGAGCGAAATGCTTAAAAAAAAGGAGCACAACACCCAGATACACCCTGTGATTCCTCAAGCAAGTAAGCACATATGATGAACATATATCCATAGATACATCTACATAGATGCGTGTGCGTATATGCATGTATAAGGAACGCTGCCGATATCAATGGCATTATATCACACAATTCAGCCCGCGTATTTTACCATATAAAATAAGATTATAAGAATCTTCCACGTGAGAAATGCTTAAGGTTCTCTTTAGGTAGAGGCTTGAGCGATGACAGCGTTCATGAGATGAGACTTGGGCAGGGCACAGCGTTATTTTAATAGCAGGGGAAGAACTGTAGTTCTTTTCAATTACTTCTTCGTTCATTCTTTTAAAGTTAAACGCTGGGAAAGATACATGCTGTAACCCAGAATATCTTTTTTTTTTTTTAAATACAGGAAAGCATTTAGGAGGGGTACGGTTATGCCCAATTTTTGACGTAGGCGTTTATGTTAAAAGTTCAGCGTTTCTGAAGAAGGATTTAGGAGGGAGGCAGACTTTATTGGTCTGCAGAGGAGTTACGGCTTTGAGAACAGGCACGTCTGGGTTCACGGAGAGGCTCCGTCCATATATTTGGGCTTGACAGAAACCCGCCGTCCGATTCCAGCAGCGCGGTTCCAAGTCTCCAGAGGTGGCACAAGGCGAGGTTAGCCGCCGTGGTTCTCGACAAAACACGATGAGGGAGCGTGTGGGGGAGAGTTCCTCCTGGTGCGTCTCCGTTTTCCCTTTCCACTACTTCATTTTCTGCAGGCACAAAACTCCTCCTGCCTTTCCTTGGCGGAGGAGCCCCAGCCGCTCTGGAGGAGGGTGTCAGTCTTTGCACTCCTCGTTGTTGGTAGGTGATGCAGGGCAGACGGGCTCTCATGTGTGCCCTGGAAAAATTCAAACTAAAAAATACACCCCTGCGCGCGTGCCCGCGATGCCGTGTGCTTTGTTTTCCTCCCCAGATCTTTGCGTAACCATTTCACTCGGTGAAAGGGCCCGGGGTTAATCTTTTTCTGACAGGTAGGATCGTGATGTAAAAGATGCAGGTGACCAGCGAAATAAAAAAAAAAAAAAGGAAGAGATAACGAACCGGCTAATTCCAGAATGAGATTAGGAAGGATTAGTCTGTCTCGCGCAAATCCACGAACAAACAGGCTCGTTTCCTGGGTGCGTAGCAGGGAATATCGCCGTGCGGCGGCAGACGTCTCACTTCCCCGTGCTAGACAATGCTCTCAAAGCTGCTGCCTAGGCTTTGTAAGATTAACTTGCAAAGAACCTTTGTCTTCAAATGATTAATTTAAACGATTCACTTCGGTAAGCGTTGCTGTGATCTCATCAGAAGGGGGTCGTTTCTCCAGCTACTGCTTATGTCTGAATTACTTGCTCTGTGCTCTAGAGAAGAGTTTGGTCAGGAAAGATGGATTTCTGCGTTCCCTGGTGACAGCAGCTCCAACGTGCGGGTACGGGGGTGTCCAGAGGCACCGCTGTGGCGTTAGCCTCGCAGATCTGCAGGACTGCCTATCCACAAACTGTTCGTCTCAGTGCTCAACCCCCCCTGGGCGTAAGTCTTTGCAGGTGATGTGCTCCCTGCAGCGCCCATGCTCTGTAGAGTTACACCAGCTTCAACGCCCCAGGTTTTCCTAAGCCCCTGCCAAGATGCATTTTTCTTTAAATGCCAGTTTTCCTTATAGTCCGTTCCATGCAAAGCCTGTGGTCGTAGGCAGGGGAAGTGACAGCACGTGTGTTTCTTAAGCGTTGCTTAATGACCTCTCGAGACTTAGCTGTGTTTTGTGTCCTGAGTTCCGATGGTGCGCGGCACTGCCTGTCCCTAACGCCCATTTACTAGCGCTGCAGACGTCCGTCTGTCCCTGGAAGTCAGCAGGAAGGTGCAAATACGTATAAGGGCACAGTTTGGGCCGGAGAGAACAATTTACGTATCTACTGGGTTTGGCGAGAGGGAGGGTCGAAAGGAGAAAGATGGTTGCGTTTGTTATTTATTGCAATACAGAAAGTCTGCGGAAGCCTCGCTGAGCGCAGCCAGCAGTCTTCACTTGTGCGTTAACACAGGTTTTGTGCAAGAAACGTTCAGACTGAACTCTGCCCTTCTCTTACGGGCACCTGTAAGTACCTGCTGAATGAATCGAACGCTGGTTGTGGCGCTCATACTGCAGTAAATACCTCTCCTCTTAGATTTTTTCCATATCTTCTCCTGCTGCGGCATCCGTAAACTTTTGAAAGAACTCTGAATTGTAGGGGTTGCGGCGTTCTGAAAAGCTCACCTTCCAAAGCCGGGAAGGTCTCAGAAAGGAGATAGAAGATGGTTTTCGCTGCAGCTTCACGGTAGATGTAGGGGTTGGCTTTGTAATTAGTCTCATTTGGAGCAACGGGATGCCTAGACCAGATGCAAACTTGGACAGTCTTCTGTAGAGCGGATTAGATAAAATAATCTAATGTTTTTGTGTCGGCCTGCCTGGGGGGTTCTGAATTACGTCTGTGTATTTTGTATTTATAAGAGTAATAATCGCATCTCCTGAACAGAACGCATCTGAGGAGGCTTTCTGTGCTGCTCAGAAGGGATCCCTGCTCACCCCCCTTCCCTACACCCCCGCTGAAGCCAGCGAGCACACAACAAACTCCTTAGAACCAGCCAAAATTGTTGGTGATCAATTACGGTAAATAACTTGAGGCTGATTGAGACATTTGGAACAGACTTTAATGCTGGGAAAAGGTTCATTGAGTCGGTCGGCTCTTCTGAAATTTCCACTAGCGCCCGAGTACTCAGCTGAATCATGAGCAACAGCGTGAAGAAGGAGGTTTAATGACTCGTTTGTAGGAACGTGGGCGTCTTCCCACCTTGGGCTGCTGCTCCCACGTGTCGCATCGTCGTCCCTTTGCCCGTATGTGCCATTAAGCGCTTGGCAATGGGTGCAGGTTGCAGCATTCGCAACCACAGCTGTCGTTAGTGCGTGTAACCTGGGTCTGATTTTGGTTGTTTGACTCTGAAGTCACTGGATTATGGAAAACAGACAAACAAGAGATAACCCATTGGTATCACCCAGTACTTTTCGGACAGGCCATAGTAATTTACAGTGGGTGCGATTAGGGAGGGGACCCCACAGCATCACTTCCCAGCAAGGTATGGGGAAAGGCAGCACACAGTGAGGCTTGGTAAGTAATTACTAGCTGATAAGCAGCTCCAATCAGCCTTAAGGTCAGCAGTTTTCTGATGTGTATGTTTCCGTTAAGGAGTAGTGTGCTTACGCAGTGCCAAGAATAGCAGACAAAAAATTAAAAAATAGTACCAGGAAAAGCGTAGTTTGTAGGCTCTGCAGAAATCCTGGTGCCTTTCATGGAATACGCTGCATGCCAAGTGAAACCGTTGGTTTTTTCTCACTTGAGCCCGGTCTGGGGGAGGTTTGGGGTTTCTGTGGAGAGAAGTGGGCAAGTTGCGTCTCAGGAGGTGGGAGGCTCAACGCTGGAAAATGTTTCCAGTACTACTTCTGCTTTTTTTTTCTTTAAAATCTTGGCCAAAAATGGTCTTCCTAGAGTGAGGTTATTTTTTTCTTGCTTTGTTGGGATTGCACACTTGAAAAACATTCTGTGGGTGCCCGCGTGGAAAATACTGGCATATTGAGAATACCTTCTGTGTGCAGAAAGCGGCTACGTATTCGAGAGGGGTGGAAAAGTAAAAGGCATCCTTTCTGACTCGCGCTGCTGCTGCCAGGCACACAAAAAGAGATTCTCCTCTTCGCTCGAACCACAAAACCACCTTTTTAGGAAGGGAAGCGACGGCCAAACCGGAGGTGCCGTGCAGCGCGGGTGGTGGGTTCTCCGAAGGGATCTCGCGCTGTCCCATCCGTGTCACGGTATGAGGACGTTACGGGTGTATTTCCGTTGGACGCTGCGCCAGCCGCAGCAATTTTTAGAACTGGAGCTTGTCTATGAATTTCCCACTTGTGTGCCATCACAGGGTTGGCATTCCTGAGCGCGAGAGGGCTTGCGGTGGAATCAGACAGCTGTTGGCAGAGAGCCGGCCTTTTCCCCCCACGGTGGTGGGCCTAAGCGTCTCAAAACACCTGGGGCCAACCTTGCCATTTGATGTGGGGTTTGGGGAGAGTTATTTACGTGTTACCACCGTGACGCTTAGCGGGGAGAGGCTTCCCGGCTAGTTCTGCCAGGAGCTGAATCTGGTCACGATGGGTTACGGCGTGATCCAGCCCATTTTGCATCCTTGGCCCCGGTCCTGCTGTCCTACCGCAAGCAAAACTGACATCCAGGTTACTGGGAGTCTCGCCTGAAAACATGTGAAGGGGCCAATTTGTGTCCTCGCCACCTTGGCTTTCATCAGCTCCGGTGTGGAGCAAAGGGGCTTGAGAGCTGTACCGTCCTTTGGGGACGTGCTCCGGTGCACTACAAGTCAACGCGAGAGCAAGGCGGGACCATCCTGCCCGTTGGACACCGCTTGCTCTTGCTGGATTCACGGAGCAGGAGGATCCCTGTGCATTTAAGGGTGGCGTCATCTCGTCCTTCTCCATGGAAGAGCTGGGCAACGGGGTTGCTCCAAGCCGGAGCCTCGGGAAGAGCCCTGTTCCCAGTGAGGACGGCAGTTCACAGCTAGTGGTTTGCACTGTAGGGTGTTCCAAACCGGCCCCTTCACTGCTTTTATTGCTTAGACCCTGTTGGTGTGCTGGATTAGATTTAGGAAGAACTAACTAGCCTACAGCTGGGACTTTCTTCCTGTCAAAAATCCACGGCGATGTTTTGCTTTACTGTCTAAAGTGGAAGAAATAGCTTTGGAGTCGTTGCAGATACGTGAATGCGTCCCCTGAGAAGCCCATTCAGAACGGTCCATCTGATCTCGGCCCCTGGACCCGTGTCTTCAAGGGACCCTCCTGGTATTCTGTGATATTCGCGGGAGAGGATATTCCAACTCTTACTTTTTAAACGTAGAATTTCTGACTGACTGATTGTTTTTGTCTGTGCGACCTGTCCCAGCGGTGGGCTGCGAGGGGGGAACACAAGACACTGCTGTCTGAGATCTTTTCCGCGTGAGCTGGGGCTGCCCACGTTGCTGTTGAGCGCTGAAGCTGAGGGTTGTGTAGCATCCCCGGGGAATGCCGAGGCATCCCGCGTCTGTGGCACTGTAACACGCGCCTAAAAAACAGCAGAAGGAAATTCTGGGTCAGGAGGCGAAGTACTGGGCCTGAATCTCCTTAGGGATGAATTTCATGCTTGAAGTAAGAACCGTGTGATAAATTATAGAACGATATGGTTGAATGAATTTTTCCTTGGGGTGATTTACCCTGTCCCCTACGCCACTAGAATAATCCCATCAGCATTCCTGATTTATTTTTTCCAAAGAAGCGGTGACTCTACAGGCGAGGATGTTGTTGCGGGAGGATGTTTCTGAGGCCGAACTGGAAGCAGACGTTGATGTCTTGCCATTTGTTGTAGGGTCTCTTCTGGGCGGCCCCGGAGAGCTGAGTTCCCTGTACGGCAGCGCGGAGCAGCAGCTGAACGAAACCCTGCGGCGACGCCGGCACGCGGGGGACGACGACTACAACATCGAGGTGCTGCTGGGTGTGGACGACTCCGTCGTCCGGTTCCACGGCAAAGAACACGTGCAAAACTACCTCCTCACCCTCATGAACATCGTGAGTACCTTCGTAGGGCGGCACTGCTCGTCCTGGGGCGTGAAAGGCTTCTGTACTCTCTCGCAGGAGTATCTGGGAGACCCCGCTTGACACAAATACGATCATTTTGTCTGCTGGTGGATACGGGTCTCTCTTTTCGAGATGTTCCTTTAATTCATCTTTTTCGCAGTAGTTTTCTAGGGCACGCTCTAGGGTAATTGCAAGAATTTGGAAACAGCGGATAAACAGTGGGGAAAAACTGCAAACTTGGTACATTTCTAATAATTCCTACCTTCTCCCGCTGCACAGTTCTGAAGGAAACCTGGTTGCAGACTAAACATGCAGGGTGCAAAAGTGTTCTAAACACCTAACGGCTCTTTGAAAGAAAGCAAACCTTGTAGTAGCGTCTCTTCCTTGACTCGCGTGGCAATATCCATCTTTGTATAGAAACTGCGAAGGAACAGAGCCTCGTAGAACCGCTTGATCATGGTGTGCCTTATGGGGTTAGCAAGTATTTTTTTGTCTACGGATGCATTTCTAGCTGTAAAATCAATGGCAAGGTGCTATGTTTAAAAGATACCGCCTTGAACTACGCTGTCAGGTTCTATGGAAATACGGAAAACATTACAGAAGAGCATGGTTCACAGGGTGCGTTAGAAGTCGTGTACTGTACCAGCACTGAACGCTAGAATTGCTCAAGCCTAGGTGGTTTCTGTTTTTTCTCATGAAAAAATACGTGAGAGCAGTGTAAAGGAGATGTATAATCCCTTGCAATGTGCGGCTTTTTCATAATGCATATAATTGTCAGACCCGTATGGATACATCTTAGAAGCTGTGGGGATCATAAGGTTTTCCAGGAGGGAAAACCAATATCTAAGGACAGACTATAAGAGAATAGGCTCACACTTAATAATGATTTGATGAATGTGCAAATGATTCTTGTCTTTTTTATACTCACCTTTTTTATTCCTGGAATAACTTAAAAGTGATTCCTTAGGCTTACCAGTCACCTTTGTAACATTTCTTTATCCTGCGTCACGTCAGCCATCATTCCTGTCTGAGAGAATTCGGTCCTTCTACTATTGCAAAGCATCAGAACCACCCTCTCCCCACCATCCCCCAAACCCCGTTTCAGCTCCCCGTGGTACGCAGCGTTCCACTTGAGGAGGAACAGCCAATCCCAATAACGCATGCGGTGAAATTTGGCCCTCAGTCCTCGTTTCGTGGTTAGTTTGTGTGCTTGTGCCGATAACTGGGGACGAGTGATTGCTGGGGTGACAGGAGCAACCCCCTTGCTTCTGATGAGGCTGGTGGAACATCTCCCAGCGGGTGAGCGGAAGAGGTGAGACCAACGACGCCGTCAAGGGTGGGCAAGGAGGTGTCAAGGCTCAGTGTCATGCGCAAGACCTCTCAAAACAGTGCCTCAAACAGCTAAATAATCTATTCCTTCCTAAGGAACTGTGCTGCCAACCACACGCATGTCCACGTGTGAAAGGCCATACTGCTTAGGTACAGAGGAGACCCCTCAAATATTGAGGGGGAAGCACAGGGCCGAAGCGTACCCACAGGTATGGGCTCATTGTCGTAAGACCCCAGTTACTTGTGAGATGTTTAAAGCCTGGTCCTTTCTTGAAAAAAAAAAAAAACACCAAAACCAACCCTCAGCATCACACAGCTTTTGCCAGTCCCAATCCCATCTCAATTTTCCACGTGCACAAACATGATGAGGGTCTTTGAAAATCTGCCCTACCTGTTCTGGCTCCCAGAATGAGGACCAGCAGTTTAAAACTCTGATCCCTAGAATTGGAGAGCGGTGGGGGGAAAAAAAAATCTCTAAATTAATTTAAAGCAACTTACATCTTTTCCAGTTATTCCATTGTAATAACTCTGTGTAGAATTATACTGTGCTATAAATTTAGAATAAGAAGCTCCAGACACGCACGGACATTGTAACTGAAAAACGGCGTTTAGTCTGCTCGGTTTACAGCCTGGAGCTTTGTTCAGTCTTACGCCTTTCCTACTGTTTCTGTAATTGTGAGCCGGTACGTTTTAGGTCCCCGCGGTGTTTCAGCGTGCCGGGGGAGTTGCGCTCCTACCAGGAGCCAAGGGATGCTGTAGAACCTTGGTTTGATGAAGAGGCGCGGTTAACTTGAGTGATGTGTGCGCGTTTGGTTTTGGAGCCCAAGGCATTCAGTCCTCCCTACCTCCAGCACGCACACGGAAAGCCTTGGGCTGTGGTGTGTTGGGAAGCCAGGTGTGAAGCTCTTTGAGGAGAAACGAGCCACTGAATGCTTGTGGCTGCTCCGTGATCACCTCTGAGACACGAGCGAATCGACAGGAGGGCACGCGTGGCCGTCGATGTACATCTAGTAGCTGCGTATCTTTGTTAGGAGGAGCTGGTCTTTAAGTCTTGAGGAAATCAGAAAGCGCACGAGCGAGTCTTTGCTTCATCCTAGAAGATGACCAGCCCCTGGGACCGCCGCTGGTCACACAGCTGACCTTGCCCACAGACATCACCCTGTCTTTTGGCGCCGGTTTAGGTTTGGATCTAGTGGCGTGAAGGTCCAAGAGATGAACCTTGCACGTCTAAACTTGTACCTTTTGCTGAAAACGTGAGGCTGGAGATGAGAGGGAGTTTGTGATGGATGTCAGGAGCGTTCGTGGGGGTTTTTATGAGGCTGATGGTGTCTCGCTGAGACTGGCCTTCCCCAGCAGGCAAGTTAAGGGCGGTTTTGCCATGCGTGATGCAGAAAATGCAAGAGGAGCTTCAAAAGAACAAACATACACAGGTATCATAAGCAATGCTGTTTCGCTCAAGTGCAAAAAAGCAGTATTAAGTCACATTCATTCAACCCTGTGCCAAGGCTGGTTGTCCCGGGCACCGTGCCACGCTGGCACAACCGTGCGGCTCTCGGTGCCAGGCCTGGCTCGCCAGGAACCACGCGCTTGGCCTTGCCGTGCCATCGGGAGCTCCAGGTTATGTTTCAGCTAAAGAAATGCCTGACGTGTTTCATCTGTACATACCCTTGGCTTAAGAAACAGGCTGGAAGACCCAGCGATGCATCAAAAACGGCTGCGAAGGGTCAGTGCCGGGAGCCAGAAGCCCAGATGGGCTCATCTACTCCAAAGCCATACCGTCTAGCATGGTCCCTGGCTTCTAGGTGGAGCTTTACCGTTATCTCCCAGCATGAATTGCCAAAGTCACTGGCAGCCTGCCTTCCAGAAGGGCTGAGGGCTAAAATCACCCACTGGAGATACGAGAATGTCGTTCCCCTGGAGTTTTGGGTAGCTTGGTGGCCTCTCAACTACTGGGCAGCTGAGTTCCTTGAGGTGACCAAATCCGTATTTTCCTGATCTTACCTTTACCAGGAGCACGTAAGGAGTGGTAGCCTCCGTCTCCCGAACCCTGCCACGGTGTCAGCATGGTTCCTCGTCCCCGGTGGAGCATCCCTGGGAGAACCACCAGTCCAGCAGGAAAATGGGCAGAGTGAAAACTGGCAGAGCAGTGGGAAATGTGGTGCCGGCAGCGCTGAGAAAGCCTCACTCCCTTCCTCTCCCCGCTCCGTTCGTTCCCCCACCCTGGTTATGCCCCAGTGACTGTCTGGGTGCCATCTCTCGTCGCCTGGAGGTGTGCCACGCTGGTGTGGAGGTCGCTCCTCGCAAGAGGAGAATGGGTTTTCACCACTTACTGCGGTGTTTGCTGGGAACGTGGCACTGTCGGTGTATGGGGGTGCTTTGCGGCCAGCTCTTCTTTTGTGCTTTGTTGTCCCTCATAACACGGCTTTCCTCTCCTCCGCGCTGCCTCAGGGAAACTCGAACAACAAGAGAGGAGCTTGAAGGCACTGCCTTCAGTTTAGAGGAATTTGGGTTTTCAGCGAACAAAAGACAGAAGAGTGAAGCGTTCATAACGATCGCTTTCAGCAAGAAGTAGCCGGTGCGCTTTCTTAAGCGCATACTTAAAAAATCCGTGGTGCTTTCAGCACTGTGGTGTTCGATCTGAAACCAAAGGTCTCCCGCGCTAGGCCGCCGGCGTTTGTTTCTCCCGTGGTGGTTGCTTAAGACAAAGCTTCCCTGGATTAAAGTGACTGAGATCAGAAAGATTCGCACAGAGGGCAGCAGGTTACACTGAGGGATCCTAAGCAGGTTTGGACTTGGCAGGATGTATCTCTTTTTTTTTTTTTCTCGAGAACAAACCAAAATTAGGCAGCAGCAACACGGTACTTGGATGCGTCCTTCCTTCTCGGATTGCAAGGTGCTTTTGACAGAATTCCCCTTTCGGCGATCCCTGTCCACTCAGCATTGCGGTTTTGTGGGTATCGCCTTCTCTCTCAATAACTATTTTAGTTTGTTGTCCGCACGTCAGTGAGAGCTTTAGGATTAGCGTCAGCAGGAGCAGAGGCTGCCAGGTGCGCCTGGAAGTTCTGCCACAAGTTTTTATTTGGGTGAGTAACAAAATATTCTCTATATCGTACTAGCAGGGAATCATCTTCGTTTTACCATGTGCCTGATGAAACACCAATAGTTAGTCTTTGTTAAAGATGATTGCGGAATATTGTCTCTTTAGGTTTAAAAGCATTTAACTTGGTAAACAGGGGGGCTGATACACTCTCCCCAGGCACCTCCATCTTTTCTTATCCGTCTGTGGCTCCATCTGCTGTGAGTAGCTGTCGATGCAGAGCCCGTGCAAGCCCGAGTCGACTACAGTAAAGAGGTTTACCTCTTTTAGAAGGAATGCTTTTGTAACAAATGAGTTGTTCCTATTAAGATTTTGACAATGGTAGTCTTTTTTATATGATTTTCTGAAGAAGATGCAAGTAAAACAGGAGATGAGAAGAAAACATGATGCAAAATAAATGCAGGGAGAGATGGCAGACATAGAAGAGTATTGAGCTTTTAAAAATTCCCTTAATAAAAATGTTGCAGAAAAGGCCAAGTTTCAGCACGGTTCTGCCAGTTCTTTTGCCTCGGCTCAGTCACTTCTCCCATGTATCAATTTATGTCACTTTTAATCTAATCTTGCCCTCAGGCTGTGGTAAAGATTAATGGCGTGTGAAGGTGTCACCAAAAGAGCCCGACGCGCTCCTGGCCACCTAATCTAGTGCTTTATACCCCTGGATGGTCAGGAGATCAGTAGTTGTTTATTTTTTTCAAATCTTTTCCATTTCCAGCGATGTGAACAGTACAGCAGCTGATGGCATTAATCATTACATTTGGAATTGCTCAACATTCCTTCCCTGTAGAATACTAATGAAGAAACCACTTTCCCCGTGCAAGTCAGACACAGAGAAGTCAGTACTTTGATCCAGGCGGGAACAGAAGGTCGTTGAGGCTGGATGGTCCCCAAAACCCCAGGAGAGGCAAGTGAAGCGTTTGCCCCCAGGTTCCTGTGTCTTGTGGTTGTCCCTCTGAGTCCTCCTCCAGCCGAAAGCCAGAAGGGACCACTTATGGTGGCAGATCTGGGAGCTGGTCTGGAGGGACTCTGAGGACGGGTGAGGCTTTGCTGGGCAACTGGTCTGCCCCCTGCCGAGCCCTTTGGGACCTCAGCCCTTGGATTGGCCTGCAGCCCCTACCTGGGCACCACGGAGGTAGGGTCGCTGGGCGCTGGTGGGCAACCCTGCCAGGGAATTGCGCGGTACCTGCACCAACCCGGCCGTGCTTCTGCAGCTTGCTCTCTGTCCCGAATTTGAAAGGCCAGCTACCAAGAGCTCATACCCCAGGAGGTGCTCAGAGGAACCATCCAACCCCAACACGGGGTTGTGTGGTCGACTGTGGGTCCGGAGGCCGCCATTGCTGTGGCAGGTGAGAATCCAGCCGCTGCTCCTTCAGGGAGGAGGGCTGGCTAGAGGGGGCCTTCGGTTTCGCCGTTGTTGTCTTACGTGTACCTCCATTTGGGAATGTGGGTTCCCGTTTTGTGGAGTCTCCCAGTTTTCACCACTTGTCCTAGTGAGAGCAGCGGTTTTGTTCAGATTTGTGTCTTTTTGGCACGGTTTCCGGAATTTCCCGTGTTTCCGTCACAAGAGTATACACAAACTTGCTGCTCATGGGAATCCTGTAGTGGAGGCCTCCAAAGCAACCCGCAGAGAACGGGGTAAAAAAATGGTGTTGCGGAGAAATCTTGAAGACGACTTGAATCTTTAGGTCAATTGCAGGATCCTTTTCTTCTCCAGGAAGGTCACTCCTGGGAAGCTGCTTGTTTCTTGGCAGAAGGGAAATTGTGAACCTTTTTTTCTGACACAAACCTTTGCGGGGGCAACGTTATTGCGTGAACGGGGAGAAAATATGTGATGGATAATTGAACTTTGGAATAATTGCTTCACAAGGCAGGCAGTCTGAGTTACGTGCTCGTGCCTTGTAAAACTGTCCCGCTGACAGTCTGTTCTCAGCTGGTCCTAAAAGGGATTGCGTTTTTAAAAACCACGGGCTAAAATCATAGTGCCAGGTCCCACAGTCTGGACAACTCGGAATGACCTTTTTCCCTGAGGGGAAAGGGGAAGTTCTGTTTAGCCTGACTTAAAAAAAAAACAACACCAAAACCTCTAAACCCTGTTCAAATATACCAGCCTCTGAACAGCGGTATTTATTTTTCACCAATTACCCGTAATAAAATATTTATTTTGTTTTTAAGGGGATGAGTAACTTCATTGATGATCTGCAGATGTTTTAGCCCCCTAATTTATACTCTGGTGGCAGGACATTTCTCACCTTCCCAGACACAAGGCAGGTCCTCAAGAAGAACAATTTTTGACCCACCTTCCTAATTTTGGGGTTTTTTTAACTTCACTTCCACAAATGCTCTTTTTAGTACAAAAGTGGCCACATAATTCTGATTTATCTCTAAAAAGTAGGGCAGCAGTATTAGTCGCTTCTAAAAAAAAATAAATTCTTCCAAACAAAAACCACCGCGAAATATGTCAGTTGTGAGTGGAACTGCAGAGTTGCCTCTGGATTTCTGTCTTGTGGCTGGGTTCTCCAGTGGGACATCAGCTTCTCTTGTGCTGGGAATGTTCTCCGAGCTCCCGTAGGTGTGTGGGAGAAAGGATATGCTGTCTTTCCTTCCTTGGGAGCAGTAATAAGACAGTTATTTCTAATCACCCGCTTATTTTCACAAAATTTCTGGATACTTAATTTCTTTGAGGCCTTTATTGTTTTGCAAGCGTTGCTGGAAAGTGGTCAACGGGGCCAAAAGTTATTGGGGCGTTGGAAGTAACAGAGGGGAGTGACTATCTAATTTCTTTGGAAATGGGGCTAAAAACGCTTGAATCAAAATTCTGCCTTTAAATGGTGTGTAGAGATCTCGTCGGAGACCTCTGCAGACCTGATTTGGTGCAAAGCCTTGGACTGGTTTATGAGGACTCCTGCGAGCTTTGAAGTCTGCTCTTCCCTGTATGTTTTCTGCAGTCCTTGAGGACTAGAGTTGGGAGTTCTCATGAGGCTGTCGTATGGATGGGTGTTTTCTTAGGCCAGCGGTTGTTTTTAATGCCGTAAGTCTTTCCAGATCACGTAAACCTTACATGCTTTCACGCAGCTGGTGAATTCTTTGAACGGAACGCATTGACTTGCAGAAATCAATATATTTGGAGATACCGTTACCCTGTAAGGTATACTCTACAGCGTTTATGTGTCTGGCAGTGCTGTTGACTTGAAAACTTTCAGATGAAAATTTCCAAAGGGTTTCTGGGATTTGGAAAGGCTTCGCCCATTCATTTTAAGATGGGTTTAGAATCAAGAGCGCTCTTCACATCTTTAAAGCTAAACTGGTGCCTACGTGTGCGCGGAAATGGAGCCTCGTTGTTCGTGTCATTGTGTAAATATGTTGCCTTCCCATCCTAGAGCTTCAGAATGCAAAAATGGCCGTAAGACCAATCGTCTCGTGTTTTCCAAGGACAAACCTATGCTGAAGTTAACGGCACGTTTCCTTGAGCGAGAGCTGCTGGCAGCAGAATCTTTTAAAAAATGAACAAAAATACGCTCGCGCGCTCACTCTCCCCGATAAAATACTCATCCCGTGTGTTCAGACTGGTTGAAGCGAAACAAATGGTTGATGAAACAAATAGGAACAGGATCTGGAACTGATCCACAGTTGGAGAGGCCAGATGGCGTAGCAGATGTGGCCACGTGGGATGGATGGTGACGGGTTTATCTGTTGTTAAAGCAAACTCTATCTGGTTTGAAGTCCCTCGGCACACTTGAACACACTGCTGTAACCTTGCTTTCAGGAGTAACCTCGTTTCCCTCATTATGTTTATCGAAGTCTAGTTGGAGATCAGTGAGGAGTGGTGGTCCCCAGGGGTCAGTACTGGGCTCAGTCCTCTTCAACATATTCATCCACGACTTGGATGAGGGGATAGAGAGCACCCTCAGCAAGTTTGCTGATGACACAAAGCTGGGGGGGGTGGCGGACACACCGGAAGGCTGTGCCGCCATACAGAGAGACCTGGACAGGCTGGAGAGTTGGGCGGAGAGAAACCTCATGAAATTCCATAAGGGCAAGGGTAGGGTGCTGCACCTGGGGAGGAATAACCCCACGCACCAGGACAGGTTGGGGGCCGACCTGCTCGAGAGCAGCTCGGTGGAAAGAGACCTGGGAGCCCTGGTGGACAACGGGATGCCCATGAGCCAGCAATGTGCCCTTGTGGCCAAGAAGGCCAATGGCCTCCTGGGGGGCATCAAGAAGAGTGTGGCCAGCAGGTGGAGGGAGGTCATCCTCCCCCTCTGCTCTGCCCTGGGGAGGCCACACCTGGAGCGCTGTGTCCAGTTCTGGGCTCCCCAGCTCAAGAAGGACAGGGAACTGCTGGAGAGGGTGCAGCATAGGGCTACCAAGATGATGAGGGGACTGGAACACCTCTCTTATGAGGAAAGGCTGAGGGAATTGGGTCTTTTCAGTCTGGAAAAAAAGACGGCTGAGGGGGGACCTTATTTATGCATACAAATACTTAAAGGGTGGGTGTCAGGAGGATGGGGCCAGGCTCTTCTCAGTGGTGCCCAGTAACAGGACAAGAGGTAATGGGTACAAACCTGAGTGTAGGAAGTTCCACCTAAACACGAGGAGGAACTTCTTTCCTGTGAGGGTGGCAGAGCCCTGGCACAGGCTGCCCAGAGAGGTGGTGGAGTCTCCGTCTCTGGAGACATTCCAAACCCGCCTGGACGCGTTCCTGTGTAACCTGCTCTGGGTGACCCTGCTCTGGCAGGGGGTTGGACTAGATGATCTCCAGAGGTCCCTTCCAACCCTACCATTCTGTGATTCTGTGAATGGGTGAAATTAAGCGTTCAGGTAAGTGTTTCCAGGGTTTGAACTTGAAGACTTTTTTTTCCCCAATCACCTTTTCTACTGGCCGTGATCCAAAGGCCGTTAAACTCTCGAGGAGTCTTGACATGTGCTTGACAAAGTTCTGTGGGAGTGGAATGTGATGTCTACGTCTCGCTGCATGGAAATGCTTTGAGACTTAAATCCTCTTCTGAGAAGACCATAGTGGTATAAGCACTTGAAATAACACATACGTGGCCTCGGAAGTCCCCTTTTTAATTTTTTGTTTGTTTTTTGTGTTTTTTTTTTTTCCTCAGGTGAACGAAATTTACCACGATGAATCCCTGGGTGTTCACATAAATGTTGTGCTGGTCCGAATGATCATGTTGGGGTACGCGAAGGTAAGCCAGGCTCCCAACCACTTCCCCGCCTTCATCTTCTTTGTAATTATAGACCATGCGAATCACAGGAAGGGCTGTGGAAACAGAAGTCTACTTGAGCAGCTAGTTCCAGAGAACAGTTACAGTACATGGATTCTGCTGGTAAAATACACTCAGAGAGTTTTGAAACAAATGCTTGTTAAATTGTTCAGGATGAGAGGAAAGCAGTAATGCTCGTTAGGGTTTGATAAAGATCATAATTGTTCCGCTTATCTCAGACATTGAATTTGGCCAACTCAGAAGACCGGTTTGATGTTTGCCTTGTCGTTAAATTTACTGAGTTGGTAGGCACACGCTGTAGCCAAAGTGTCCCAGAACCAGGTTTAATCTGTGTTCCTCGGTACGCATTTACTGTCACTACAGTGTTTTGCACCGGTTGAGGCATCGTCCTCTGTGTTTGTATTATTCGCTAACTGCACCCAGGCTGTGTGTGTCGTTACGTGCTCATCATCTCACCCGCGTCACGCTGTCATCCAGCAGTCAGAATGTAAGCGAGCTCCAACAAAAGAAATAAAAATGTTCTTATTCAGTCCTAGCATCAGGTTTTGTGTTCCTCCTGCACGTTACGGGCTATACACAGAAAGGCAGCTATTTTCGTAGGTGATGAATGATGATAGGTGATATGAACGCTCATCAAACTGTCTTCAAAAAAACCCCAAAAGATCCAACATCCTTGGTCACTGTTAACATACACATTTTGATTGCTCGTAGGAAAGACGGCTGTCATGACTTAGAGTGGTAGGGTACTAGGAAGAGAGAAATGGGGACCTGGTTGGTGTTCCAAGAAAATCCAAACTCATCTCAGTTTCTTACCTTTAGGAGCTCCTGGGTCTAACGTGTTGCTCTTTCAGTCCATTAGCTTGATTGAAAGGGGGAATCCCTCGAGAAGCCTGGAGAACGTTTGCCGCTGGGCATATCAGCAGCAGAAGTCGGACCCCAACCACTCCGAGCACCACGATCATGCCATCTTCTTAACCAGGCAAGATTTTGGGCCTGCTGGTATGCAAGGTAATGCAGCTGACCTGGGGCAAAACTCTCTGGCCTTGGTGTTTCTCGGCTAGCGTCTGCCAGAAAAGAGGAAAATTTGAAAATCGCATTGTTACGGGATCCTGAGCCAATAAGCAGTGTCGGCCTTTATTTTTCAAATACTTACGCAAGTGTTCAATTCTACAGATGTACTGAAATCTGGTCCTGTTGGGGAAAGCACGGACACCCATCATGACCTTCAGTTCCCTGTTCTGGGGTTAGAAAGGGCCAAGTTCGCTTGTATTTTTTTGCATCGCTCACTATAGATTTCTTTTCATAGACAGCTTACCAGCTGCTTTGATACCTGCATTAATCTTGATGACTCAAGGAACTAATGATAACAGGAATTAAATACACAGAGTGAGATTTCTGTCAGAGTTAAATAAGAGTCTGGGTGCGACCATGCGTTGTCTGTCCAGCTGGAGACTTCTTAGAGATTTGTGTTCAGTACCTCCATGCTCCCTTCTCCTTCCAGGGGGGAGAGAAGGGTCTGAGTTCTCCTTAGGTCTGGGCTGGCATCCCTGGAGCGAAACTGGTGAGGTTGAGATGTTCGGCAGACTTCCCCGGCATCAAAAAGATGTTAGCTTTTACTGAGGAAAAGACATGCCATATGCACCAGGCAGTACGTAGGTGAAGGTACCAGTATGAACACGTGCCAAAAATCCCAGCCTATAGCTCTGCCTTTGCATTGAACAGGAATCTAGTGCATTTTTGGTGATAAAAGTCTAAGTGCCTGAAGTAACACAGATGTCTGTGGAATAGGTCCCAGTATGTCCGAGCCATTTACTCTGTTTGGCAGCAGTTGCCAAGACAGAGAAAAAATTGACAGTCAAAAGAAAATAATCCTAGGTTCTTCTCAGGTAGTAAGTTTATTGGGGGGGGTGTGGGGTGTGTGGTTGTCTCGTTTATAATAAATGTAATGGCTGAAAGAATGAGACGTGGTTTCTCTCAACAGGATATGCTCCTGTTACCGGCATGTGTCACCCGGTCCGAAGCTGTACTCTCAACCACGAGGATGGGTTTTCATCGGCTTTTGTCGTTGCTCATGAAACCGGGCACGTGTAAGTCTGACTTTCACAATTGGATTACCAACAAAATACGGTGCTGCGTCCCCTCCTTGCTTCAGGCTCTTTAATTTTAGTGGCTGTATGAAAGCTGTGCCCATTTTGTTTCCATCCCCTTGGAATGCATCAGTGGTTTAAGCAATGAAGCGGTAAGTGGGGGAAGAGAGAGGGGGAACGTGTTCGAAGAGGTCAGTAAAACCTGGAAGGCCCAGGCAGTGGAGACAGCAGCTTGTCGAGCATCCCTAACTCCGTCCTTCTCGTTGACTCAAAGTGCCGATTGGTGAGATTTGGCACCTCTTCAGGAATGATAATATGGGAGTAACTGATTAAGCAAGGATCTCTGTTAGCTGTCCGGATGAATTAACGCCAGGCGCTGAGGATCTGATTTTTGCCTTCCCGAAGTAGTGCAGCTCACTGGGATTAATCGAGCCCAATGGAGATGACCGGGTCACTTCGTACTAAGCTGTACCAGGTGCATGCTTGGAGACGTAGCCTGCTAACCGTGTTAGCTCTTCGGAGACGCAACATAACTGTGTTAGCTCTGTGTTTAAATGGGTGCTTTTGGTAAACGAGCGTACAGCCATGAACAATTCAACGTCTGAATGAGCAGGATTGTTGTTTCCCTTTATCCGAAGCATAAGAAGTCGTCGTCATCTGATATTAATAAATACAACAAAGTATGAGTGAAAGAGTATTCAGAGTCCTAATGTTTTGGCACCAAAGAAGATCAGTTTGAAGTGCAGGTGGTATCTGCAGAATGCAAAGAACAACTTCATTTTGTGTGATGACGCGTGGTTGAGAAACTGTTTTCTTTACAGTTGCGTGACCAGTAGAAGAGGGGAAACTGCCTGGGCCCTGATGCCGGTTCTTTGTTGCAGGCTGGGCATGGAGCACGACGGGCAAGGGAACCGCTGCGGGGACGAGACGGCGATGGGCAGCGTTATGGCTCCCTTGGTGCAGGCTGCCTTTCATCGGTACCACTGGTCCAGGTGCAGCGGCCAAGAGCTCAAAAGATACATACAGTAAGGACGGGCCAGCACGGGGGGGTAGTCGTTTCACTAAAGGAAACAGAATTCTTCGCGGTTCCTGGGGTGCGGGGCCAGTGTGCTGCCTTCTGCTCGACAGCGGAGAGGAGAGGCAATCCCAGCGTGAAGGAGGAGGGTCATAAATGGGACCTTTGGCTGTGGAAGCCCTTTTTTCGAACGCGGTGGTACCGGGGCCTCAAGAGGTAACAGGGCTTCAGCCCTCAGAGGCGTTCCAGTAGGCTGCTCCGTGCTTCGGGGCGGCAGCAGCAGTCAGACACCGCTGTCTCCACCTCTGGCCTCCACCGTACTCTTTTTTATTTTTTTTCCCCCTTCAAATCTCTATTAGAAAAGCTCTAAACCAGGAAGGATGCTTCCTCATTTAGGGGTGCCCCAAGGCATCCTCTGGGGAGCACGGCAGGAGTCCCTCTGGCAGACTATATGTCAGGTAGCTGGTGTTTCCCTTTTCATTTCTCTAGGAGTTAGGCTGAGCAACTGGCAGGATGAAGCCCTAAACTCAGAAAAGGAACTAGCGAAAGTTGTGGAAGAGAGCAGGCGCCATGTGTGCACGTGTCTGAATTAGGGGGAAAAGGGGAACACAGCTCTGCCCTGCTCTGGTCTCCCTCCATGTGTGTTCCTCTTCACCCAATGCTTACTCGCTTCTTTGTGATAGGACAGGGGGTAGCGGTTTTAAACTAAAAGAGGGAAGATTTAGACTAGATATATGAAAGAAACTCTTTGCTGTGAGGGCGGTGAGCCCCTGGCCCAGGTTGCCCAGAGAAGCTGTGGCCGCCCCATCCCTGGAGGGGCTCAAGGCCAGGTTGGACGGGGCTTGGAGCAACCTGGTCTAGTTCAAGATGCCCCCCAGGGCAGGGGGTTGGACTAGATGGCCTTTAGCAGTCTCTTCCAACCCAGACTTGTCTGTGATTCCGTAAATCTTTGATTCCTTCTCCATTGCAAATAGCTGGTTTTGCTGGTCAAAACTGAGTGAAAACTTCATGCGTTGACCCACATCTCCTACAGAAGAAACCCTGTTTGTAACACAAAGCATCAGTTAGTAATTGATTGAGACCTTAGAGCTGGAAGTGGAATAGCCCGGTGCGGGAGGAGCAGCCCACCAGCATCGCTGTTTCAAGACAACAGAGTTGAACAGGAATGAGACAAAAGCAATCCTTATTCTTGCCCTTGGCACGGGCAGGTCTTCATCCCTGTGAATACAGTAGATGCCGGGTAAGAAGGCCTCTTCTCAGACTACTCTCCAGTTTGAAAGCACCACAAAGTCCATGGGAGGACCCCCTGTGACCACAGGGGGCTTTGTGTTGGGCCTTGCGCTGGGACCAGGTGGAAACACATGGAGATGTTGCCCCTCGGCACCAAGAGTGGAGCAGCGTTTGTTCTCCACCTCTGTTGACAGGAGGGTCAAGTGCAAATTCCATACGTACTTCTGGGGCAGGGAAGGGCTGGAGACGCCTCTCCACAGTCTCCGGCTCCAGGATTTTGCTGTAGGATCTGCCCATGCCATGCTCAGTCATGTTGCAGTAGGCGATATTCCTGCAGAAGGGACTGTCTGTGCTTTGGGGAGCGATAACTATGGAAACAAGAAGAAAACAGGTTGGAGAAAAGGAGCGTTGCCTTACTAAGAGTAGGTACTATGATCGTGTTAATCCAAAAAAAAAAAATAAATTACTACATCTTCTCATGATTTTTTTTTTTCTGTGTATCTTTCGCAGCTCTTACGACTGTCTTCTTGACGACCCTTTCGAACATGATTGGCCCAAGCTTCCCGAGCTGCCAGGCATCAATTATTCCATGGACGAACAGTGCCGCTTTGATTTTGGCGTTGGCTATAAAATGTGCACAGCGGTATGTCCAAGACGGGCATTGCGGAGACAAGCGGTCGTTCAGCTGGTGTCTGGCCTTATTTATGAGCTGCAATATGTGCATTTTCTCATAATAGAAGAGCAGTTAATAGTTTCAACAGATGTATAAAAAGGGAGAGAGATATTTATGGGTGAAACGCAGTCATCTGGGTCATTTGGTTTAATGGTCAGGTGGATGGCAGCACGGTCCACGTGACACAGACTGGTGGTAGTGATCCCATGGAAAAAGGGAAAAAAACTGAATTTTCCTCCCACTTCTGGGTATCTCCTCCTTTCCTCTTCTCGCCAGCTAGGGGGTGCAGGGAATAAGCACTGCCCTTTTCTTTGTGAAGATACTGCAGCTACTGGTAACCGTGTCTGTGAGAGGAATTGACTTGGGTGGGTTAAATCCTTACCTGAAAGGTATTAATAATGTAATGCTGAGTTTCATCTCGTAAATGGTTCTCCATTTCAGTTCCGAACCTTTGACCCGTGCAAGCAGTTGTGGTGCAGCCATCCGGATAACCCCTATTTCTGTAAGACTAAGAAAGGGCCTCCGCTCGACGGGACAGAATGTGCCCCTGGAAAAGTGAGTGTTGTGGTTTTCCGCTATGTTTGTGTTGAGAAACACAACCCAGCAGTTGCATTCATTTGGGCTGAAGGGCACAGAGGAAAACCGGGAATTGCCCGGCGTCCCCTGGGTGGAGCCAGAGGAAGGGCAAAGAGGGAGCTGTGCTTTCCCACTGCGACACTCTGTCGACTGTACAAGCAAATTTTGGACGTGGGAAACCCCAGTTGAGGGCTAACCCATTCTCAGCCTCTTCTGTGGCCTTTTTGTGATGTATTTTTGGATTCTTTCTCATCTGCAGACTGTCTTCAGGAATCCCTGGTGGCAGATAATGCCCTTACTGTAGGACCGCTTCTTAGTGCTCGTGGTCCAGACATCCTGTGGCTAAATGTTTGCGTAGGCGTAGGCTTAGCTCTTTATTTTTCCCTTTTCATATCCCCGTTAGTGGGTGTCCTGCTGCTAATTCATTTTTAATTATAAAATTATACTCAAATAGATGTTTGTTTGGCAAATGCTGTGTATTTTGAGATACAGGAGAGCCACTTGTACCACCTGAGTATGCCCCAGCCAGCGGCCAAACACCACCCTGCCCAGTGACTAGCCCTCTGTTCCAGCCTATTTGCAGAAGTGTGATATTTGGCCAGTAGTAAGAAAAAAAAAAAAAAAGAGGAAAACAACTAATCCTCAGCAAAACCTTTTTCCTGCTAATGTTCGAAACATTAACATTCCTTCAAAAAGGTGGTAGTGACGAAGGCTCAAATGAAACAAAGACTCATCTAAATTAAGAGGAGGGTGGAAAGGTGTTGGGCTTCACGCGTCTGCCCACGGAAGGGTTGAGGAGGAGGACACTCCTTCAGGGAGGGGATCGGGTCCTCCTGGGCTCAGAGCGCACGGACCCTCGCCCGCTTTGTCCCCAGGTGCTGCGATGGGACCTTCGGTGTGGTTCTTGTGTCTGTTCTCATCTGTTTTCCCTGCCCCGTTTCCCCCAGTGGTGCTATAAGGGTCACTGCATGTGGAAGAACGCTAACCAGCTGAAGCAGGACGGCAACTGGGGACCCTGGACAAAATTTGGCTCCTGCTCCCGAACCTGCGGAACCGGAGTTCGCTTCCGAACACGCCAGTGCAATAATCCAATGTAGGTCTTCTGGCCCTAGGGGGTAGTTCCAGTCAACTGGGAATCCTTATAGGTGTCACTTTAAATGGCATTTACGTTTTGGATGGAGGCTGCCAAAATTCCCGTTCTGTTCCAGCCCCTTGAAACACAGCTTTTTGCAGGGGGCCAGGATCAGTTTTGGGGAATCTGAGAATTCCCAGAGGAAAGCCTGTGGAAAACCATCCCAAGGATTTAGCTGATGTGTAAGAGAGTGAAGAGTACGTGGTGTGTGAGCTCAGCAGGATAAACTTAGATAATCTCTAATTGTAAATCCACTGTTGGCAGCCTGTACGTGCACGGGTATTAATTCTGCATTTGAGCATTTGCCTTGGGGATGGATGGGCAAGCGCGGAGGTTATACTGCAAGTGCGTGTCTGTGCGGGGTTTCTGTCACTTCACATGCCTTTTTTGCAAAATTGTGTCTTAAAATAGAATGTGAAATTTCACCTAAGACAGAAGAGAAGTCCCCAGCCCTAACGCCCAGAGGGTTTCAGAACCTCTTGAATGTTGTTCTTCTCTTTGCAGGCCCATTAATGGAGGCGAAGATTGTGCTGGTGTCAATTTTGAGTTTCAGCTTTGCAATACGGAGGAGTGTCCCAAGCACTTTGAGGACTTCAGAGCGCAGCAGTGCCAGCAGCGCAACTCCCACTTTGAGTATCAGAACAGCAAGCACCACTGGCTGCCCTATGAGCACCCTGACTGTAAGTCCTCTGGCTTGCCGTTATTACAACTCAATCCTGGAATCTCCCAGCGCTTGGGGGGTGTTGTGGTTTGAGAAAACCCATAACCGTTGTCGTTCAGACAATTATTCTATCACCCGATGACCCCTCCCCACCCAGAAAGGGGAATCGGGGAAAGCAAGGAAACACAAGGGTTGAAATATAAATAGATGTAATAGGATAAGACTAAATAATTAACAGTAATACTAAAGAACCAGTATTAATCCCGATACTAATATAAGATACACAAGGATTACACTCAGCCCATTCCATCAGCAGGAAGCCGCGCACTCCCAGCAGGGGACGGCCCATGTGGGGCCCTGCCAGCGCTGCGGCTTCGGGAGGGAGGGAAGGGCTCAGGGCTCCGGCACCGGGGCAAGGAGTTCTCTGGACCGCCGCCATCAAGGGAGAGAGAAAATACGCACCCAACTTTCTAATTTATATCGAATGTGCCGTTCGTGGTATGAAATAACCCTGTTGGCCGGCCTGGGTCAAACGCCCAGGTCTCGCTCCTCCTCATCCCTGCACCTGGCAAGGCTTGAAAACACCGAGACCTTGAATCCCACCTAGCCTGGCTGGCTATAAAGTAAATATTTTCACGAACTCAGACACTGGAGTCTTCCAAAAGTGGCGTTTTCCCCAGCGTTAGAAGAGAAATTGGTCCTGTGTCGCTCAATCCAGGACATTGGGGTCTTGTTCATCAGCCACGCAGAGACCAGAAGTAATGGGGGTGTGAGCCGTGTGTAGGTGAGACTCAAAAGCAGGAAAAAAGGGTGGTCCCAGAAGGAAAGAACAGTTGCCACGTGAGACAGTTTTCCTTTCCCCAGCCCTAGGCTTCCCTTGACTTCCCTCCTCCTCTCAGTGAGAACATGCTCCAGCAAGAGGCTCGTGGCTCCTGCTGGACTGGCTGGTGGGTGCTCATGGGGTTTGATGCGCCAAGGAATTAGATGCAGACATTAGCCAGGAAATACGTGTTCAGCAGGTATTTTCAAAACAGGGTCAAGAAAGAGATGCCATTTCTCTGTGCTTTTCACCGGCTTTTAGCACCGCCTTCTCACAGACTCATTTTTCTGGTGTCATTTTTCTGCATCCCTGTGCTTTTGTAAACTCAGCCTCGTTCCCAACAGCATCGGAGTGAAAGCTGCTTCCAGAATAGTAGGGAACCCAGTCCGAGGAGCCTCTTTAGAAGGGAACTGGGATTTCTGTGGGAGGATCTCAAAGCGATAGGCCCCATAATTCACAGNNNNATCCCAAAAAAAGCAATTTGTTTCCCTCCCCCCCCCCCCATAGCTGTCTGTTAAAGGCCCTTTCTATCTCTGTCATATTCTCTTCACTCCCATAGTGGGATATTTTCCTGAAGCGCGTCTGGGTTGCTGTTCATTTATGCAGTTAATTCTCTTCCCTCAGCTCACAAGCGCTGCCACCTGTACTGCCAGTCCAAGGAAACCGGAGATGTTGCCTACATGAAGCAGCTGGCGCACGATGGGACTCGCTGCTCCTATAAAGATCCCTACAGCATCTGCGTCCGCGGAGAATGCGTGGTGAGTGTCACCTTCCCAAGGTCACGGTTGAGTTTTTGAGCTGTGCCGCGTCGCAGAACGGCTCTGGTCAGCATCGCCCCGAACTGCTCCGTCAACAGGCCGGAGATGGACTTGGCAGATGTTTCCAAATTAGATAGTTGCAGCATCTTATTTCTCATGATTCCTTGAGATTTAAATTAACCTGTTCCATGGAAACACTCCACTTCCCTTCAACTGACGGCTTCATTTGCCTTTTTTGCACTTGGTTTCACGTCTCCAAAGAGTAGTGTCTATTTCCCTGTTTTTCCCATCTTAGTCTTGAAGGTCAGTGACCATAAAGCAAGAATCGCGTCCTATTTTTCACGTTAAACCCATTCTCCAGCACCAGGTTTGCAAGTAATTGGTGTTTCAACAAAGCAGATGAGTGTTGGGCGGTGATTTCCTCTGTGCGCTGATTTTGCGATGGCTTCCCACCACGTCTAAAACTAGTGACCGATGACAAAGGCTTCTCTTGTTTCCTTTTCTTGCTCTTCCTCCTGCAGAAAGTGGGTTGTGACAAGGAGATCGGCTCCAACAAGGTGGAAGATAAGTGCGGCGTCTGCGGCGGGGATAACTCTCATTGCAGAACTGTGAAGGGAACCTTCACCCGCACTCCCAAAAAGCTTGGTAGGAATAGCATTTTCCCGCAGCTCGCTATAATTTCTGTCGTCTCGGCTCTTTCTGTCAGGCTTTTTTGCAGAAATACAACCTACTTTCAGGTAGGGCAACAAAATTTGTCAGCTCATGTGCGAAACCACTTTAGTCCCCGATAAAGAAATGCCGTTTTTAAAACAGCGTATTATTTCTGCCCTTTGAAGGAGCTGTTAGAAGCGAGCTTGGTCAGTCAAGCGTAGCGAGAAATACCGTGCAGAGCGTGTTTAATTCTCCTTTGGACGTGCTGAAGCCCAGCCAGACGGTGTTTGTGATTAAGTGAGGATACGCTGAGCTTGGCTAAACAAAACCCAGCTCATCTCGCAGGGAAGTGCAGAAGAAATGGAGGTGCTTTCCTGGCACTAAAGGGTAGCGTGCCTCTCGCTGTAGGAGGCCTGAAGGAAACATTTTTTTTCTCCCGTTAAAGATGTTTTTCTTCTCAAACCTAAACTCAAAGAGTTTCAAATGGAAATCTGCATTTCCGTGCTTATGAAATGAGCCCATGGATCCTCGTGTCAAAGTGGGGGTTTAATTTATTTTCAGATTTTAAGTTTAATTTTCAAGTTTCTCACGAGTTGCAGCCCTTGAGTCAAATAAACACATTAAAAATACGTTCAGCTGAAGTCTGAACCAAATATAGAAATGCTTTGTCAGGAATCCTCATTTCTGGTACCCTTTAAGTTGTGCGGCTGAGGTGCAGTGGAACACCTGGTGGCGTTTTGCTCGCTCAGAACTAAGATTCACCCGCTTAAAATCTTCAGGCTGCGCTCCGGGGCGTTTTGCATCAATGATAATTCAAGATCTCCTTGGACCTCTTCTGAAATTTCTATTCTGTCAGTTACTCGTTAAGCCAGGGCAGTATCATCTTGTCCTTTTTGCTGTGCTTTTTGTACTTTTAAGGCTTTCCTGTATGGCTTGTCCTTTCTCCAGGCCGGGGAAGCTACTCAGGGAAGTGTATCTCTGGTTATTTCAGGAATACCTGTCTGATAGAACTAATCTAGAACCGACAGAACAGGTAGAACTCCGTTTTAAGACAGAGCAGAGAAAGGCTAAGGCACAGATAATGTGAATATCTGCTTTTAAAGTTGAGAGGCTGGTAATTGCTGCCGTGAAACGAGCTTTACTGCAGCATTAATAATTACAGTTGGGCAGTGAGCAGCCAAACTAAACTTGGACAAAGATAAGCTAACGTGCGACTGGAAATAACATAGATAAATTACTCTGCTGAAAACACTTATTAAATATTACAAACCAACTGGAAAAGTTTACTGATTGTAATTATCAAATTAGAGTAGAGCGCCTTTCCGAAAGGGATGGTTCCCCGGAGGCTGATGGATCGGACGCGGAATAATGCAGGGATCAGTGCTAGGAGACAGAGCAAGGACTACGGCTGCTCATCGGCCACTCATTTACAAAGGTTTATGGAAGTGCCAGAAGTGTTTGTGAAATGTTTATTGTTGGTGCCGTAACTTTGGCAATCCAGTCATTAAAAAGACTAATTGACCTCTTCCAACAGGAAAACATGTAAGCAAGAGGTGCCAAAAAGAATTCAAGTTTCTGGAAAATGAAATCTGCAAGTATCCAACTTAAAATCACCTACCCGAATTTTCGCTGGTCTGACTTTCATTGACTACGAACATTTGCTAGATGTGTCCAGTTCTGCTTTAAATGCATGTGAACACGTGACGTAATTTGTACTTCACGCTCGTAAAGACCATCTGGCTGACAAACGTAGTCATTGAAATAACAGGGCTTGGCTCCCGTAGCACTAATTACAGGCGTTGTATTTAAGGGAAGACGAGAGGAGCGTTTACATTGCCCAAAGGAGCTCGCAATGTTTCCCTTTCTGAAACCAAGGAGTCTAAAAATACGCTGGGTAAGTGTGCAGTGCTTGCAGAGAGAGGGGCATCCACGGCGACAGGAGGGCTCTTGCTGCGGTTCTCATCTCCATTGAGACACCCGTCGTTAACCCCAAATCAGGCAAAAGCTTTCAGTTTCCTATGCTCAGAAGACGATCAATGAAAAGGTCGGCAAATGCTGTTTGCGCAGTCGCTCCTCAGCCAGGACTGTGATTTTACGTATTCCTAGCTCTCTTCTTCACGTAGATTTTCCACGGAGCTGCAGCGTGTCAGGGGCGCGACAAACCACCGAGGCGTTCCTTAGTCTCAGGGTCAAACAGAATGACTTGAACACTACATCTTGTGTTTGCACAAATAATAAAAACTCTTGGGGAAAAACCATCTCCGCTGGTTCTATAGCAGGGCTGGATAGCTCGGGAAAACTGCAGAGCAGAGTACAGAACAGAGAGAAACGTGCTCAGCTCTTAAAAAAAGGGATCTCGGGGGGTTTACCGTAATTAAATCTGCAGTTGTTAAAGAGAAAATAATAGAATACGAAAATACCTTGCACTCAGAGTGCTGATGATGCTCTGGATTAAAACTTGATGGAGAAATACCTGTTGACAGGTCCCCAGGAGGGATTTTAGGCTTCCTAAAGACAATGCTTCCTTAATGTTACGCTGATTACCCGTGGTTTGGACTGATAAGTAATTGGAATTTAAAATAAGAATCATTTTCTTTGGGAGCAGCTTTTTACTTCAAGCTGTGGAGAGTTGAATTCAGCCCCGTCGCTTCAGCAGTAGCAATTTAATTGATGCATTTTCATTTCCCGGTCGCGAATAGTTTGGGTGAGCTCCCGTAGAGACAAGCCTTTTCTGATGTGCAGCGACAAAACGCTCCGCACCGCACGCACCTCGCTCCAGTCTTTGGTGTCTGGGAAGTAAGCTGACACACTTCAAAGGTTAAGGTCTAACCCAACAGTAAGGAAACTCAAATCTGCCAGCCTGGCTGATGAGTGATTTGAAAAAAAATAATCAGGAAGACTTGCGGTTTGCCCCCCTTGTTTGCTGAGGAACATAGGAAACGTATTTTTGCCTGAATTGTTAATGGATATGGCCTACAGCAGTGCAGCTAGGCAAGTGACAAATAGGTTTGTAACTGGTTTCTCGTCTCTCCCCGAAAAGAGGAGAAACGCAAGGAGGTCCCGTCAAATACGTTACAAACTATTTGCTCCGTTTCTTTCTGCCCCGGCTTCTCGGTTGGTGACGGATGCGCCCCTCTGCAAGCGGAAGCTGGGTGACGTAGCGCGCTCCTAACCGTGGCTATTACTTTTTCTTCCCATCTCTGCTTTCTCCATTGACTGCCACACATGCCACAGGGTACCTTAAGATGTTTGACATCCCTCCTGGTGCTCGACATGTGTTTATCCAAGAAGACGAGGCTTCTCCTCACTTTCTTGGTAAGTGTTTCTCTCCTCAGGTTTGGCTTTGAGGCATGCTGAGAAGCACGGGGCAGTCGTGCAGAAGAACCTGAGAAAAGAGATACCCAAATTCAAGTGTTTAGGGTAAAGGTGTGCGTTCAAAAATTGCATGTTCAGGACCGAGTCCTACAGCATAAGCTCAGCGAACAAGTATTTACTTCTCCTTTGAGTTATTCGAAATATTAAACTGATCCTAGTTTGCATGTGTACTAACAAAATATCGTCATCACTCACATTTACATGGGTAAAAACTTTGTATTCTATTACGTGAATCACATTCAGTATCTTCAATTATTCTTACTTGGCTGCAGATGGTAAGCAACAGCTTTTTTACTGAAAGCAGACTGGGGAACTTGGGCCGTGTTTGCAGTCATTTAATTTCCCATTTTTTCTCACGTAGGACAGGTCATAGCGTTGCCAATAAGTTTGTATCTTACTGCTTGCCGTTTTCTAACGCTCAAGGGATTTTTAGCTCACAGGAGAGGGGTGAGGTCTTCCGTGGATTTTATTGGCCTTTTAATCAGCTCCTCACACCCTAGGGCAGCGTCTGGGTTGTAAACCCTTCAGGCAGAGTTGGATTAGTTACGAAAAGAAGTAGGAATAGGAAAGAAAAAAAAAAAGGAAAAAGAAGAAATTGTTTCAACTGTGACGATGTCAAAGGGGGAAACTTGGCTTTTGAGGTCCAAGAGCTTCATTTTGGTCCAAGCGTAGCCTTTGAGACAAGCAAAGCTTTGCTTTGGCAGCAAGGGGCTTCATGGAGCTACTCATCTAGGTACCGCAGAGCTCCTGCGTTTGGATTGCTGTAATCACAGGAACTTGGAAGGTTTCTGCGTAGTTTTTTTCCATTGGGACAATAGAAAAAATGAGAGTCCCACCTTCTGGATTTTTAATGTATTGGCTTCTAATTGGACCATAATAATAATAATAATAATAATGACGCGGAGAGTGCGTGATGTTCAAGGTGTGGTGCAGGAACCCAAACCCAAGTAGTTTCCCGGGGTTTCAAATGCCTCAGCTCTTTGCTTACTGATTTTAGCATCTGGTTTGTACTCAAAAGAAACTAAAATGTCATGCGAAAGTTGTCATTTTCATAACCTGAGGAAAATAAGAAGTGCAGTTAAAGTCTGCTAAGGAGTCTTTTATACTAAGAGGCATTCCCATTAATAATGATGTTGGTCTTACGCAAATCAGGAAGACGGGTGATTGTGAAGATTTGACCTGAGTTCTCACCCGTGCTTCTTGGGAACTAAGCTAGTATGGGGAATGGGGACATGGCCTAGGAAGAGGAGCTTCAGCCTATCTCTAGCTCTGTGTCTATACCTAATTCACGTGGATAAGGAGGTACAAAATTGAATACATCTGTCATCAAACTGGAATTTGGCGCCTGCGTGAGGTGGGCTTGAGGGCCTTTCTCTGAGGCAACGCATCTACAGCCCGTGGTGCTGCGTTGGGTCTCTTGGCAAAAGGCCGCCTATGAGATCTCCACCCTGATGGCCGACGATGTGATGGGAGGCGCGACTGCCGCTGTTTTCAATCCTTTCAGCAATTAAGAACCAGGCTACAGGACACTATATTCTGAACGGGAAAGGGGAGGAGGCCAGATCCCGATCATTCATCGACCTGGGCGTGGAGTGGGAGTACAACATCGAAGACGACATCGAAACCCTCCACACGGATGGGCCCTTGCACGACGCGGTGGTTGTGCTGGTAGGTTACGTGTCAAGCGGTGGGAATGTGGTGGGTTTGTCTTTTATAAAACGTGTAGGGCCAGCGTGGAGCTTGTGCTGAGATAAAACACCGCCGTGTGACGCCGCTCTGAAAGACACGTGCGGTGGGTCGGCTGGTCGCCTGAAGCCCTTTTCTTCCTAGCTGTCACCCTCTCTTGGAAACGGCTGCCTGCTCATGTCATGAGTCACTCAGAAGCCCCATACTGCGTTTTCGAACATCAGTGGGACGCTTCTAGTGGCCCAGAAAAGCGCGTTGCGTGTCAAACAGTGTCTGAGGGCAGCCCGACTCTTCAGCCCAGTAAACGATGTGGCCGCGCCATCCTTTCATCCCAGGTGATGGTGTCCTGCTTGGCCAGCTTAGAATGCTGGCCTAGAAACGTGTCTCATTTGAAGTGAGATGTTTGCAGTCCATTTCATGTTGATCTTACTATTGTTACTCCTAACCGTGAAGACAAAAACCATTTTTTTTTTCCCCAAGGAGTTAACCGTCAGTTTCCACGTTTCCCCTAAGAGCCAGGCCTTGGTTTCTTTACTTTGCAAAGGAATAAATAATGGCTCTGGGTTTGTGCCACTGTTTGCGTTTGATTGTTAATAGATCATTCCTCGGGAGAATGACACGAGATCCAGCCTGACCTACAAATACATCATTCACGAGGATTCGGTACCAACTATCAACAGCAACAACGTCCTGCAGGAAGAAATAGATACTTTTGAGTGGGCGTTAAAGAGTTGGTCGCAGTGCTCCAAACCCTGCGGTGGAGGTAAACCGGTGATGTAGCACCTTCTCGTAACGAATGACAAATTGCCCAAAGTGGAAAAGGAAAAGGTGGGGGGACTGAATGCTTTAGAAATGTTGGCTTTCCTTTTTTTTTAAAAGCAGCTTGTTATTTTGGGTGCCCAAGCTTATAAATATATCTGAAGGGCCAGATTGTTCAGAAGTGTCACACTTCCAGCCTAGAAAGAAAAAGTCCTTTTTAGGTGTTTAAATTCAGTACCCAAAGCCGCTTGGAAATGCGGACTCAAAACGTTCACGCTGTTGAGCGTTCGCTTTACTTGCAGTATGTACATTGCTCTTACGCAAAGAATGGGGAACGCAAACGTCAAAATAACTTCCTTACATACGGCAGTCAACAGGTGATGTGTTCTGTGGCAAAAACACTAAAAGGGGACCTGGGTTGATGCCCAGGTTAGCCGGTGACCTGCTGCTGGGTGTTGAGGAGGTGATTTCTCCCCTCTCTGTGCCACGATTTGGGTGGGATGCAGAGGTTAGACTAAGGGGTCATGACCGTCCCTTCTGGCCTTAAAAACTTACCACGCTGTCATGTTATAAACAGCATCCGCAGGGCACTGTGCAGCAATCTTGCCCCTGACAGCCGAACAAATTGTCAGCGTGTTTAAATATTTCGCAAATAGCTGTCATGTAAACCATGTAAACCATAATAGGCCATAAAACTTAGGTTTAAACCAAAAATTCAAGCAAGGACCTGTTTTTCCTGATTTTTCTGAACTATTTTCCAGGGTTCCAGTACACCAAGTACGGGTGCCGCAGGAAAAGTGACAACAAAATGGTTCATCGCAGCTTCTGTGAAGCCAGCAAAAAGCCAAAGCCCATTCGTAGAATGTGCAACCTGCAAGAATGCACGCAGCCTCTGTAAGTACGTCCCGTAAAAAGATAAGGGACGATTGCTCCGCGTGGTAGGTGTGGGAGTTACCCCAGGCCAAAGCGCGTAGGGCGCCGACAGCTTTCGAAACTGAAGTTCCCGTGTTAGGGATGGGGTTTTCTACCTGCGTAAGAATGGTCACTGATCCTATTGAGTGGCTTCACCAGAAAAATGTTGTATACTACACGGAAATACTGCACGCTACACGAGAATGTTGTATACAACGCGAAAATATTACATTTTACATGAGAATGTTGTATACTACGTGAAAATATTGCAGACTACACGAGAATGGTGTATACAATGCGAAAACATTGCACGCTGCAGGAGAATATTGCATACCAGGCAAAAATATTGCATGCTACACGAGAAAATTGTATACTACGTGAAAATATTGCATGCTACACGAGAATATTGCATACTACGCGAGAATGTTGCATACTATGTGAAAATACTGCATATTACGCAAGAATGTTGTATACAACGTGAAAATACTGTATACTACACGAGAATATTGTATACAACGCGAAAATATTGTATACTACGCGAAAATACTGCATACTACACGAGAATATTGTATGCAGTGCAAAAACATTGCACACTGCATGAGAATGTTGCATCCCAGGCAAAAATATTGCATACTACAGGAGACAATTGTATGCTACGCGAAAATATTGCATACTACAGGAGAATATTGCATACGACGCGAAAATATTGCATACTACACGAGAATATTGCATACCAGGCGAAAATACTGCGTACTACACGAGAATGTTTTATGCTACACGAGAACATCGTGTATTATATAAGAATACCGTATTCTACACAAAAATACTCTACTACTTGAAAATATTGTATACTACAGGAGAATATTATATCCTACGCGAAAATATTGCCTACTAAGGGCTGCCTGAGCCGGCAGCAGCGTGGGTAACAGGTAAAAGTTGTGACGGCGTCTTATACTTTTTTCCCTTCCCAGCTGGGCGGCGGATGAGTGGGAGCACTGCACAAAAACCTGTGGGAACTCGGGCTACCAGCTGCGCACCGTGCGTTGCCTTCAGCCCCTTCCCGACGGGGGGAACCGCTCGCTCCATTCCAAGTACTGCGGCGGCCATCGCCCGGAGAGCCGCAGGCCCTGCAACCGAGTGCCCTGCCCGGCCCCGTGGAAACCCGGCCCCTGGTCGCAGGTGGGCAAGCGGCGGCCGTGAGCAAGTAGCCCACCTTCGCTAACGTCTCCTGCCTCCCGAGCCCGGTCTGGGCGTGGGCTGGGCAGACAGACAGGTTTCCAAACCCTGAAAATCAGCAGATAACACCTTCCAGCTTCCGTAGCTCTCCAGGCTTCTCCAGAAACCGCTTAGGAAAACACAATCCCAGACAGACAATCCCCCAAAACAAACCTGGACATCTGGCTTGGGTTTTCTCCCAAGTTTCCATCTTCTCACTTCCCCGCTCCTGAGGGATAGCGTGACATTTTTTACCAGCTCGGAGCATTTTGCAGTCGCGGGGTTTTCTGGCAGCGTTGAAGGTTGTTCTAAAGCCTTAGGAACAAACGGCTGAACCCTGCAGCTGACTGAGTGAACGCTGAGTTTCCTCTGCCCCGTGCATTCTCTTTGGGTTAAATTGTCAAGATCAGGTACCGGCTACGGGAAGAATAAGTAGGAAAATTCATAATACGCTCTAATAATAAATTTAACGTTACAGAAAGCAAGGGAAATACCACCCTCCCCCTCTGCGTAACGTCAGCCTTCACTCGAGTTAAAAAACCAAGCTCTGGAACGTGCAGCCTGACCCAAAACCCAACCTCGGGCGTTGTTAAAGATGTTAATTTTTGCGGGTTGCCGCGGGAGCTGAATGTCCTGATTTTCTCGTGTGCGTTCCGCAGTGTTCGGTGACCTGCGGGGAGGGGACGGAGACCCGGCAGATCGCGTGCCGCGCCGGCGACCGGTGCCAGGGAGAAAAGCCGGAATCGGTGAGGGTTTGTAAACTCCCTCCCTGCAACGGTAAGAGAAGCTCCTAAAATGCCGGCGGGGGAGGAGGGGGACGATTCCCGCCTCCGCGCAGCCTGTCCGGATGGCACAGGGCTGGGTGGAGATGTTAGACGCAGATTTGGCCTGTGAGGAAGCGCCAGTGAAAAATCAAAGATGTGTATTTAGGGCTAAATAACAGCTAAATTGTCTGTGCTAGCGTGTGCGGGTTTCGAAGAGAAGGCAGAGCTTATGGCCAGCTGGTGCGACACCAAACACGTCCTGTGTTTTAAAGCTGTGACGCTGCCGGGTGACAACCACCCGGCACCCGTCATCGCTCCCAGGCTGGAAAATACGCCCCCCTTGGAGATTCTCCCGCTTTTCTCCAGCTAAAGGCGCCCTGTTGTTCAGTCCAGCGCCGTTATTGATAGCGCGGCTCCAGGGTCTCTCCTGGAAACACGCCGGAACAGGGGGGTTAGATGTGGCAGCCCAAGCTGCGTTCGCAAACGTTGGTGCGAGAGGGGAAGGTCGATCCAAAGGAAACCCCGCTCGGCCCCGAAATCCCAGGGTGAGTTTTACAAGCCTGCCAATTGAAGAAATTAAAAAAAAACAAACCAGAACATATATATATATAAGTGGAAGCACAGGGCACTAACAAGTTTCCTGGGCATCTCATTACATTGTTCGCATAGAACTTTGCGAACGGGTTCTTAAGCCTTTTATGACAACAGAGCCTTTCTTCCTTTGGGTCCATGTCTCTGTAAGATCCGGGGGTTATTTGCTTTTTAAATCCCTGGTGGTAGCCCTAACCCGGGATCACTCGCCGGCAGAAGAAACCGAGTGAGAGTTCTCAGAAGGTGCGGGGTGTTTTCCCGCAGCGGGGATGTAACTGCTGCCCGTACGGCTGCTCCATGTGTCGGCTTTTGCCCTTATTTATGTCCTGCCAGTGAAAGAACTGGGAGCAGGAAACAATTCTGGGAGCGAGGAGAAGTTATAAAGCTGTGTATCCACCAGGTGGGAGCAAATCACTGGCGGTGACTCTAGAAAACACGGACAAGATGTAAAATCCCCTTTTTTACCGACGATTTCCAAAATGGAAAGAAATAAGGGCTACATCTCTGCAAAACTGCTCACATCGTTTTGATCTGGTGCTTTGAGCATCACCTTAATCTGTACTTGAAGCGTGAGTGGGGATTTTCGGCTCCTGGGACACGCTCCCTGGGAGCTCAGACCTCTGCTCTGCGCAGGGCTGGGACCACGCAGGGAGGAGCTGAGGGGATTGTTTCAGCCCAAAGAGTCGCTTTTTGGCCACACTTTTCTGATGTGGCTTCTACCATGTTGTGCTTTTTGGGGGAATACGGCTAAAATATCCATAGTATTCCCTAATATTTACGTAGACAAACTTTTTATGCGTGGTCGTGCCTGGTGTTCCTTCACTTTGAAATCTCTGTAGCCTGGATGGCTGTTCTGATTGTCAGGGCTTTAGGTTTTGACAAATGCTTTACTGTCTAAATGCCAAATTAATCTCAATGGAGTTTAATCTTCATGAAAAAAACGTATGTCTGCGTACGGGAGAGGAGCCCCCAGCTCTTCCAGCATATGCCTCGGTGGAGCTGAGTCTCATCATGTGGAACAATGAGGACGCTCCCGTAACTATTTCATTTAAACTTGATACGTCCCTGTGGTTAGAAGGAGGCAGGATTTTATCCTGCAGGCCCGTAGCAATAATCTGAGCAATAGTCACGTTTCTGTGGCTGGGACAGATTATAAAGATGGATTTTCTGATGCTTCAACAAATAGATGAGCTCCGCGTAAGAGCCCGTATAGAACAGAGCCTTGAAAAGTCTTTATCTGAGCTATCCATGCTCAGCAACACAAGGTGGAAAACGAAGAAGAAAGCACGTGTTGCTTGAAATTGTAGTCTCTAAATACCAACTTTGAGCGCGATTTCTCACTGGGATGCTGCCAGCGAGCGATGTACTTGGAGTTCCAGGGATGCCTCCTGTAAGAGCCGTGTCGATTCTAAATTCTCACGTGGAAATTAGATTCGAGGAGCTTCGTCTCCGCCAGATTCCCCAGGGAGCCGATACGCTTTCTTGTGTCTTCTGCTCTCAGCTACCGGCAAGCAAGTGAGACATTGTGAGAAGGAGAATTTTTACCGTGACCATCAGCGGAAGGATACAAGCGCTTACATACTGACTAGGAAATGGTTGACTAGGTTGTGCAGGATTAACCTAAAAAATAAAAAGTGGGGATTCTGTGAGTATACAGCTCCGAGATTGTCCTTAAGGAACCTACCCAAAGTAGATAAGTACAAAACCAAATCTTTGCACCATCTCTTGAGTCACAAAAACTAAACCGTCACACACTGACATTAAAAAAAATTAACCACGAGAGAAAGAGACCAAATGAGATGCTTTGTCTCTACGGAAAGGCAAAAATAATTGTTTGGTACTTGTTTTTTTTTTGGTTTCATCACTTTCGGTGACACTATTTGCTTTGACTTACATACTGACATAAATCCCAGCGTGTTAACACGCTGGCTGCCGTGATTTTCCAGATCGGGTGCTCTCATTTACACGGAAGGATAAAGATTGTCCTGTATATGATGCAAAGATTTGCGTTTCAATATTAGTTTTTCTAGTTTAGATGCATTATAAATATAGCCCTTGGATTTCCCGTGCTGAATTCCTGATGAAAATAGTCTCGTGGCGCCTTCGCGCAGTACGTACGTTCCCAGGCAAAGCTGCAGATTTGATGCTGGGTTTGTCCAGAGCCAACAAACGTCTGGCCAAGGAAGCGCGTCGGGATTAGGAACAAGGGAGATGTTTATATGAGGTGCCACAGCCGTATAATTTGCTATTTATAAACGAAGTCCCACAACCCCACTGATGCAGATGTGGGTAATTTTACTGGGTTCAGTGGACTTAAGCTGGTTTACGCTGATGGAGAGGTTGGGCTGCAGTGAATAATGGTTTAAAATAGGAAACCTTGGGTGCCTGACACGCTGTTGAGTGCGGTGAGGCAGCATCTGCACACAGGTGAGAAAATATCACAGTCCGGAAAGCTAATTTAATGTCAGAGCTTCATAAGCGGTGTCGTGTGCCCTCTGTTGCTCATTAAAACGTCCACTGCATAATTGGTGACTTGGAGTGGAGGACTAGGCATGGAGCAGATCTTCTCAGTAGCTGGGGTTAACTTTTGGCTTTTCGCATTATAATTCCGTATTAGTCTATTTTAAGTAAAATCCACCAGTGCCATTTCCAGCCAGCCGGGATATCTGAGGAGAATTCTGCTAACGGAAGCTTTTTGCCGGTCTCTCCCCGGAGCGTTTGAGTAGCTCCTGGGGACACCGAGCTGCTCCTCTGTCCCTGCTGCCGATGTG
>VYZM01020049.1:0-13029 GCA_013398915.1 Dromas ardeola
GGGGGGGGCGTGGTATTTTCCCTTCACATCCCTGGTGGGATGACCGGCAAAATCTCTCATTTTCTCTCCCACCACCACCACCCCCCCAAAACCCCAGGCCCACAGGAAAAACGTTCCTGCCCCCTCCGCAGAAACAGAGGCAAATACTGGCCTCCGGAACCAGATCCAACAAACTCATGAGACGGCATCTTAACACATCATTTACTGAGATCCAGAACTGTCCCAGGCACCATTCCCACCCAGAAGCATCCTCCAGCAGCCTCTGAATCACGTGGAAAAAAAAAAAAATCTCATTAAGCTCTCTGGAGCTAGTCACATCAGGCAGTTGCACGCAGGTGTAAACCTTGGCAGGATTTGTCTCTCCTTGAAGTTCTTTATCACACCGATACGGCAAAAGTCTTACCTGCCTGCAAGAGGTCGAGTTACGTTTCCTGTGGGAACCCGGGTTTTCCTGTCTCTTCGACTTTAACCGCAAAATTACATATACATAGCTATAAGTATCAGAGAAACGTACTTTTAAAACAAAGCAAACCCGTTGAGCAGAAAGTGTAAGGATAAATTACCATAACAGTTTAATGGTGTGCTTCATTTTCACTTCAAGTGTAGTTACAAAGAAAGGAAACTCGGGCCTGGACCAGGACAACTGTTTTTCTCCATACAGGAACCTAGAGTCGTAATAAGGCAAATGATTTCAAACGGGCTCGATGCTGGGCCCGCCTGAGTGCCTGCGCGCAAGAGTAGGACTAGGTCTGGAGATGCAATAGGCTTGCAAAAGCGGATTTCCACAAAGATTTATTGTCAACAACCTGGTTTGCATTACATGGCTTATTTAACTTTGCCTTTCTATGTGTAAGAGCAGCCTTGGTAGGTCAAACCCATCGCCCATCTATCTCAGCGTCCTGCCTCCAGATGTAGCCAGTGATGAATGCTGAGGGAAGAGCACAGGGATATTTTAACCATCCGGTGATACTTCCCTGGGGCTTCCTCCCGGCTCTCTGCAGCTCAGGGAGTGCTTCGGCAGCGCTTGGTGTCACCACATTCCATGCTCTCTGGTGATTTTTTTTCCTTCCATTAGATTGCCCCTTTACATTGTGGATTCGTACATGCTTCTGGCTCTCACAGTGTCCTCTGGCAGGGAGTTCCACAGGTGAACTAGCTGCTTCTTACATGCAGACCGCCTTTGTTGGCTTTGAACCGACATCTGCTAGTTTGCAAGAACCCCCTGCTGGTTCTTGTGTTGGAAGAGACAACAATCATTTCCTGTTCATTTTCTCCGTTACATTCATTTTTTTTTTATATAGATTTCCTTTGTGTTCTCCCTCAGCTTTCACCAGCTAGCAAATTCTGGTCTTTTTAGTGATACCAGGAGTGGAAGCCATTCCATACTTGCTCTCCATTGAACTGTTTCTGCTTCTAACGCCTTCTTTTTAAGACAGGGGAAGGGATCTCCATACCATGTTCGTGTTGGGTTCCCCATGCAGTGTCATGAGGATGTCCTAGTTTCCAGTCCTCTCCTGATACTCCCTTTTTTCACTGTTGTTGAGTATGAAAATGGCATTTCTGTGGAACGTGTCTATTAGAACGCCACAATCTCTTTCCTTAGTGGTAATACCACCTCAGAGACTATCACTGTGTGCTTCTGGATGCTGCAAAGATTTTCAAGCCCAAACTCTGACCTGCAAGTTTTCCAAACCCAATATGTAACACTTTTCTCGTGCCCCTGAAAAATACAGTCTGGGTTTTGCAGAGCTAAGGCTCTGAGCCCAAATACACGTTTCCATCATTGTAGCTCTGATGGGGCTCCACCATAGCGTCCCGTCTCTGCTTTGAGCTTATATTTTATTATAGTGAGTTTTGTTCCTTGGTTTGTTTTAGTATTATACCAGAAGACCGCTGAAGAAGCAGAAGTGCTAACGACAAGATTGTGAATCCTTGAAAATTGGCACAACCCCTAACTTTAGGGGAAAAAAATAGTTTTCATAAAGCAGTAGACGCCACAGGAGAGATTCCTGCTCGTTCCTGGGGTGAAGCGCCTCACCGCCTCACCTTCCTTTTCCTTTCTACTTGAGCGGAGGGATGAAAGGGTTGCTTTCTTGAGGAAGAAGTCTCTCTGGCTGCAGCCAAAACCACCCTGTTCACATGTTCATCATGCTTTTCACCAGCACAGCGTACTTACCCAGCTTGGAAAGTCTAAAGGTTAAAAGACCAAACCTAAAACCACCGGAAAGAAGATGAGTAGTCTGGTTTAACTCTTCCTCATGGAGTGAAACCAGCATCCCTGAAGGAGACACAATGAGACGGCTGTCAAAAATCATACACAATGCAGATGAAATGCAAGGAAAGGCAATTTCAGCCCTGTGGATAGTCACCCCACACACAGAGCAGTAAATGACTGTGTCTTCTAATGACAAACTTAAGTAGAAGCGTCAAAAAATCTGAGTCAGCTCCATCTGTTCAGGAGCAAAGCGGGAGAAAGCTGCGGGGCTGGCGTGCTGCTCTCTGTCACCCCCAGACACGGCTGCGTCCCGTTCCTGCTCTCCGTGTCCGCAGCGGCAGGGGGACCAGAGGAGCTGTCGTGTCCCGAGCAGCTTCAGCATCCCTGAAAACGGGATGCCGAGCCTCCCTTTCTCCAGCCAATTGTTCCTGTCCTCTGGCACCTTGTCCCACGTTCGTACAGTTGTGCAGTGAGCCGGGACTCACAGCAAAGCCGGCCCAGGAAAGGAAAAGAATTTTTAATATTACTATTATTATTATTGATGAGTTCCCCGGGCTGGTTCATCGCATGCTTGCCTGAGCAGTTGTGTTGACAAGGCGGGGGGTTGTGCAGAAACTGCGTGCAGGGGAGGAAGTGTAACCATTGTGTGGCCTCTTGGTGGTAGCTGTGGCTTCAGCCAATTTCAACTCTCGGTGGACCCGCAGGGGTAGAACTAGAGAAACTTCCTTCCTTACTGGAAGAGGCACTGTGGGAATAATGGGAACCCAGCATTTATGTCCTAGCCACAAAAGAAATTCCTTGCCCTCTATATTTTTTTTTTTTCCCCAGTTCTTTGAAATTGTCTTTGTTTTATTCTTTTCTGCATTTAATACACTGGGGCTCTAATCACTGACCAGAGATGTAGAGGTCATCAACTGCACTAACTTTTTAAGAGCTTAATCATCAACAGTATTCAAGGAGATGAGTAAAGAGACGGGAAGTTCTGAATTTTCATTTTGTTTCTGCGACTGATTCATCCCATAGCCTTGAGGCATCCCATTTCCTGCCTCCGCTCCCGTTCCCTATGTGGAAAATGGGAGTGATTTTAACCTACTTGACAGCATGAAGTGTTAGGCATGTGCCCCGTTGCACTGTCTAGGGAAATGGTTCCCAACTTGGCTAGGAAAGTCCATGAGGGAAGCTCAAGCTAGGGTGAGCAATACCAGAGGACAGAGTAATGAGTAAGGCTGAGTGAGGCTTTGTACAGTCCGGTTCTCCTGCTCTAAGTGGGTTTCCAAGACCAGAGGGAGGTTGGGAGGCTTTAAAAGGCCTTGTGTTCTCGTTGTGTTGATGAGTTCTCCTTGTGATGGTGATTACAGCACGGGCTGGGGGCAGATCGTATAGAGAAGGATGCCACACAATCAGCCTTCCTCCAGCTCGCGCTCCTCTCCTCCTCTGCTGCTTCCACCAGCGCTATCTCACACCTCCGTGCGAGGGCTGCCCCACGCGAGCCCTGCCGGCACACCCGGGTTCTTATGTGCTGCATCTGAATGTCATATATGTGGACGTGTTCCCGCAGCTCTGGTCGCCCAGTTGTGCACACACTGCTGCTGGTGACATCCTGATGCTCGCCCCCTCCCCAGACCGATGGGTTACCCTCATCCTGACGTGCAGGCAAGGCTCGGGCACGGAGCTGGACCCAAGCACGGGGAAGCACGTGTAGATGTCACTGTAGGTGACGCTGAGTTGCTCAGGGCCCAAAAGGAGCAGCTTTCCACCAGTTGTACGCTTCCAGGCCATCACTGTCCCCCCCGTGGCTTCCTCTGTTAGCGGATCAGGGACTGGATTGAAAGGACTCCTGAAACACAGGGGCTGCCTAAATATAGCATTCCTACTGGCAAAGAGAGGCAGAGCGCTTCCCAGGGCTGCTCGGCACCGGGCGGGAAGGCACACTGCTATCAGCACTGTCAGCACTTCGGGGGTGCCCACCTTTCCCCATCCCCTGCCAGGCTCCACAGCTGTGCTCTTCTTTCTGCTCTGCCAGTACAGCTCCCTCTTATTGTGGTCAAGTAGCTGGGCTGATGCTAGCAAAAAAGAAAAACATCTTTTTTTCTTTGTTTTTTTTTGCAGGCTTTGCTTTACCTCTTGTTAATGCCCTGCTTTGAAGGAGTGGTGGGCAGTAATGTGAGAGCAGGACCTCAAGTTGTTATTGCACAGAGATCTAGGTACCATGAAACTATGTCCTAAAAGTCATTTTGGGGTGAAAGAGTTACCTCAAATGGCATTGCAGTATAGCCTAGGGAGACAAGTTAACCTTAGTCCTGTAAGAATTAACATCACACCTGTGCAGCACTGGATCACCCAGCGGTTCTAACTTGATCCCGATCACAAATGAACATATGACAATGTTCTCATGGAAATAACATAATGCGGTGTTTATACCATCTTTATGCTTTTATGCTGGTTGTGGTGAAGAAAGATGGTACCTGGTCCACCTAAAGCCATAGGACGTGAGAAGCTGGTAGCTGAACTGGTATGAAGTTTGCCGGGACAGTGTGCTCCCAGAGAAATCCATGAACAAATCCGAAACAGCAGAGTGAAGTTCAGCAATTTACATCACCTAGCTGGAGCATTTTGAATCTGGTTCTGAACATGCCCACACAGGATTTACATCCGCGGACCCACAGCCTCCACGAGGAGGCTGCTCCCGTCCCTGGAACAGAGCAGGACAAGGAAGGGTGATTTCATGCTGCCACAGTCTTTCGATGACTCCACATCCCTAATGGATCTTCCCAGACTGAATTCGCAGCACAGCCCAGGATCTCGCGCGTCACATCAGACTGGGAATTGTCAGTTCTGCAGCTAGTCTCAAAGGTGGCAAAAATGCCTAAACCTGGCATAAAAATACTGTTGCATGCTTGGACTAATTGAGAAGATCCCGGGTATATTTTCAGACGCTGCCTGTGCTCTAATTCTTAACAAGCTATCTATTTCTGGGCCTGCTATCTGTCACAGAAAGCATGCAATTACCGAGTGTGGCTGGCTGTCACAGGCTATCTCTGCTTGCAGCTAAGCTGGCTTGTAGTTATCTTCCCATGAGCCAGCTGTGACACTTATTTCACCTCTTACACGGGGCCCTGAGCCATATCTGTAGTGGCAATGACCAAACTTTTTTCCTCCCTGTCTGAGTCAGAACTCCTCGGGGAGTATTGTCCCTCCTCACATTTGTCTTGATGTGCCTTATCTCACCCAGGGGCACCTGGGGATGCTCACACGAAGTTTCTGAGGTCCATGCTTCGGGATGATGAGCAAGGCAGAGAGACAGCCTGGTCACGCCACATTTGTGCCCCGGAATAAGAAAAGTTGCTCTGCCAACGTGGTGGCTCTGCAGGCACTTCTCTACAGGCAGTGCTTGTGTAAGGATCTCCCAACCCTTCACCACCAAGCACACAGGCATGTATCTTACCCTTTTCCTCCTGGTCTTTGGCTCCCGTCACTGCACTGTCCGTCTTGTTGTGCCAGTGCCTTTACTTGCAGAGCCACGCGATCAAACAGATCAGCATTGGAAATAACCCCTGCTTTCAGATTTTGTTTTATCCAGCTCAGTTGTGCTCACAATGTGGGGAAAGAGCAGAAAAAAGCAAAGCAGTGAGCATGGAGGTGCTTGGGTTGTTCTTTTGTAGGCCTCCAGTTCAAGTTGAGTCTGCAAGCCTCAAGAGATAGGTGGGGATTACTTCTCAAGAACTTGTTTTGGCATGGCCCTGTGCAGAGTCTTGATGTGCCATGTACTGAGTCAGAAATGCCACAACGACATGATGCAAATCACTGAACCTGTACAAACTTACTCTGTCAATTCAAATGTGTTCAAAAAAATTCTGAAGGAGTCAGTTTGTCTCAGAACATCTTCTGATGGAGCAGGTACCACAGCCAGCTTACACCTGGTAAAAAGGAATAAAGCTGGCACAGAAATATTTCTGTATACTTGGGCTAACTGAATGGAAAGAAGAATGCTGTGACCTTACATCTGATCCAGAGCAAGCTGATCCCAAAAAGCCCACAGACCTGGTAATAACCAACCTGCGACCATGGCCTGAGTCGGTACAGAAGTCATCGCGTTATCAGACTGAAGCAGCCAATGCACTTCTACCAACAGCAAGCTTCTGCAAGAAAGCTGTGAGAGCAGAAATTCCCGCAGTGCCCCTGGTCTGAGTACAGCTGCCTTTAATCCTGCAAATTTATCCCCGTGTTGAACTTCGTGCATTGTGCAAACGCCCTGTGAATTCATAAATCTTTGAGGACTGTGGCTTAAGTGAGGTAAATTATAGAAATCAAAATTAAAGTGTAAAGCATATATTTTAAACAAACATTAAGGCTACTGAAGTCTGCCCTTTGAAAGCTTTCTTCTTCAATTTCCAAGTGACTTTTATTTGAATGTTGAAGGGATTTTTGTTTTGTGTTATATTTTACAACGAGTAAGGAGTTATGTTTTGAATGTAACTCTAAAAATGAAGAGTGAATTATCACCAAAATGCAAAAGAAAGGAGGAAAAAAAAGCAAAGGTGCAAATTAACTGTCCTTTCAAACGAAAAATTAAAAACCCAGGGCTGTTGAAGGAAATGTAGAACCACATAAGGATTTCCACAATTAATACACAGGCTTAACTGGTTTAAGTTTCCCTTTCATTTTATACAGCATGAGGTCCATAGAGGCCATAATTTTATGAAACTCTGGCTTTGTCAGTGAAGCTAACTTAAAATGTTCCCTCTCCTCCCTTCCCTCGTGCCTCGTCCCTGGTTTCACACCGCAGAGCACTGCCCTCTCCGTGGGCAGCTCCTAGTGCCAGGACAAGGGTTTGCAGGCCTGAGCCTCACACCGGCTCAAAAATAATACACCCCCAAAAGAAGTGATGTTTAGCGTGAATCGGTTCTGATTTCTGGCGTGACCCCACAAAGAGCTGCAGTGACATCACCGAGGAGGCCGTGACAGCAAAGAGGAGCATGTGGGAGACTGGTGAAATGGGGAAATGGCATTGGCAACTTCTTAAGTTAGTTCCAACAGCAAAGCCAAGATCTCATGGAGCTGCTGCTGACGTGTCGATAGAAATGCCAGGGAAAGGTCCATGGGAAGAGACAAAGCCTTTAGGCATCACCATGCAGCATATAATTTAACAAAAGACACCCACTGGTCATAATAGATGGTTGAAATGAAAAGTATTAGTCACCCTTGGGCTGGTGATTGACACAATATAATCCTCCAGGTATGGGGTTTTTTAAACAAAACATTGTCATCAAAATAAAGCAAAATGCTGAAAGTTACGGGGCATTGCTGGGTTTTCATGTGAGGCAAAAAGTTTTAGCTACAGTTTTCCTTGAAATATCATTTTCTGTCCTGTCCTCTTCTTCTAGATCTTGTTGATTTACCAGGTGGCTCTTCTATATGATACATTTACCCTCCGTGATCTGGTTTTAAGAAAGCCAAATATCAGGGATGCTGTGACACAGCAGTTTGGTAAAGTGGCTCAGTGTAACTGTTAGTGAAGAACTTCCAAGTCAATACAATTATTTTATGTTCTGAAATGCGGAGGCTTTTAGAGGTCTTCTAGTCATAACAGAAAACTTTGAATAAAGAGGGTCTACAGAGAGCTATCATCTCCAGATAAAGCATGTGGGATTCACATGTCCATTTTGCATGCCTATATCTAAGCTGATCACCTAAACTTCCTTTAGCAGTTGACTGAAAGAAGTAAGCACCCCCAGGGTACAGTTCACCTCATCCTGAAGTGGACAGCTGAAGTGGCTCAGAGGAACGGTGTCTTAGCACTGACTACAAAGAAGACATGGTGAGTTTGGACGCTGAAGCCTGCGCTGAAGACATCACGGGCTGGTGGGAGGAATCCCATGCAGCTGGTCAATGCTCTTTCATTTTTTAACGTTTTAGGCCAGTTTTTAAGATTTCCAGCTGTGCAGTCCTGCAGACTTTGGAAGTTATTTACCCATTTGATTAGCAAAGCGAAGTCAAGGGGACAGATATTTACCTGCTGTGAATTAGTGTAGCTCTTCTTGTGAAACTGCATGGAAGCTCAGTTGACCAACTTCTCCCCTTTAAGACTGCTGTATTTACTATAAGCAGTCATCACCAGAAATAAGTATGCTGTTAGGCAATGGTAAACAGGCAATTTGCCCTTAGCTCAATTAGCTCTGAAATGGAAAAAGCAGGAAAATTATACAAAGAAAAGAAAAACAGCACATGATTTCCCAACAGCACTGGAAAACTTTTTCTGCTGCTTTGATCATCGTTGTTCCCTCCTTTCACAAGCCCAGACTGGAGCCGTTACTTGGGCTAGGTGTAAATACATAGGGACAAATGATGAGACGAAGGCGTACACCACAGGATATACTCCCAGTTCAGAAGACAGCTTAAGTACTGAGGGCGGCGGGACGTTAATGGCATGCAAAATGTGCGCTTCTGAATAAGGGCGTTCCCCCAGATCAGATCCTAAGCACTTGGCAAGAGCGCTTTGCAGAGTTCCCCGGGACACTGCCAGATGTACTCAAACCCTGCCCACAGTTCCCTTGCTGATCAAGTCCCCGGTTTCCTCCAGGAGAGAAAGGATAGCTTTACACTAACTTCAGGAACTGAAATTCTGCACATTGAGGATGAACATCAGCTCACCAAACTCGTTTTCCCTTGCACTTGAATCTTGACAAGGTTGGGGGTAAAAAACCTCTGCAGCTGGAACCTTCTTGACCTCCGTGAAATATAAGGAGGAAAATAAGGGCCAGTTACCTTAGAGTCAGGCATTCCAAGCATTTTGTAGCAGTTAGTCACTTTCCTCTCACCACCAAAATAAGGTAGGACGGAAACAATTCACAACTTTTTGATGATGAAATTTTACCCTGGCGAGGTGTAAAATTATATTTAAATATCAACCTTCTCCCTGTGTCACACAGCAGTTTCCAACATGTTTGTATACTACATTTTGCAGGGCAACGGTTAATATCTACACTTAATGTCACTTAAATCTTATATAGTTATCTGACATCTCTGAGCACTTTAGAGGAAAAAAGATTATTGTCTTTATCAAAATGCTGCGAAACTGGAGGTCACAAGCTCTTTTATACCTGGAACTAATTTGGGATTTGGGGTACCTAACTTGAGACAAACTATTTTCAGTCACACTTTGCACGTCATTTTTCCTTGCAGTTGACTTTATATAATCTTCCTCAATCTTTTCTTTTTCTACAATCCTAACGTTCCAAAATGTGTGCAGACCTCTAAAAGTTGTGGCTTCCCTTGAAAAATCCTGGGGCTAAGCATCTTGCCCAGAGATGACTTGCCTGATGGAGTCTGCAGCTGTGCTGCCTTTTCCCAGAACCCTTGCAGCAACATGAAGATCAAGCTCCTAGACTGACTGTCTAAGGCACCCAGGACCAGACTGTCCCCCAGCACCCATACCACCACACTGTGTTTATGCAATCTGGTTTCCTATAGCCTATGTGCAGGCACCATGCTGTGTAGCCAAACCACCTCTACCAAGTTTGGTCAGTCTTCTGACCAGATGCATGCCAGTCAGTGCAAAAAGGGATAACAGTTTTATGCTATGTTGCCTTGTCATAATTCAAAAGACAAAGCAAGACCGGTCACATCATCTTGCAGGGCCCTTCAAGCATTTGACACCCCAGTATAGGTCCTATCACTGCCAAGGACGTACATTACCTCCTTGCTGCTTGTCATTGCAAGCCAAGGATAGTTTATGAGTAAGAAAGTTTGATCAACAGCGTGATGAGGTGAAGATCTTCTGCCCCGGGAAGACCCTGTTGATGGGTGTATGCAAAGGAATCTGGACTTCACGATTGCAAAGGAGGATCTAAGATATCTCCTTACTGAGCCATTTTGTCCTGGCTGCAGTTTCCCCCAGCTCTCCTCTGTTCACCCCAGAGATGGTAGCATGGACTGATCGAGTAACCAGTTCCCTAGACTCTCCTGGACTCAGGGCTGAGGAGCCCAGCCACACAAGGAATCTGTAGGGTTTGGGGCCCTTGACTTTGGCCCAGTGTGATAGATGAGGTCCCATTACTCAAAGTGCCCTTGAGCTCTACCCCTAAAATACTCACTGTTGTAATAATAAAGCTACCCCTAGATTGCTTTTATGAATTTTTGATCTCCAGTGCTCTGGGGTTTGCCTGTCCTTTTCAGTTGTCTGTTTGTTTAGTCCTATTTGCAGGCAAAGAGACGTTCATCAAATTTGACTCCATTTTATGTTGTGTAAAAATTTACCCTAGGCAATAATAGACAGACTTCTGCCCAAGTATCAGAGGTGGGAATCATCCTAAATGCCTTAAGATGTCTACAGTGTAGAAGTCCAAACTTGACCTCTTCACATCTCTCTCTTCATAATAGTCAGCAGAGAAGGAAAGGCACTTCTTGGGCATGATTCATCTCATGTAAAATAGGTCACATGAATCACTTTCTAGAAATGCCTATTCCTCTGGGAATAGACTCTGAAGGAGGTCTGGATACATAACTCAGGCATAAACTATTATACTGCAAATGTCCAGAGTTAGATGGGATGAATCCCACATGCCTTGTCTGGACTTAATACCCTATGGAAAGACTTTTTTCCTCATATACTCCCATACCAGGTGTGCATTTGTCAGCTGCTCAGGTGTCTCTGAGTATGCTGCAGAAGACTTAATTTGTCCCTTCATCCAGGAGTGCCAAACACCCCTCCATCAAGATGGTTGAGGGAAAATACCAGTAAGGGTAGTGGGACTTGACCGCAGGACATGAGGATCAGCAAGCAGGATCACGGAATGGTTAAGGCTGGGATGCACCTCTGGGAATTGTCCAGTCCGACCTCTGCTCAGAGCAGGGTTAGCTGGTGCGTGTTGCTCAGGACCGCATACAGTCGGATTTTGAGTATCTCCAAGGATGGAGACTCCACAACCTGTCTGGGTAGTCACACGTTTAGTAAAGAAGTGTGGGGGGTTTTAATGTTGAAATGGTATTTCTTGTCGTTCCATTTATGCCAATTGCCTCTTGTCTTCTTACTGGGCACCCTCGACCTACTGGCGACCCTCTTCCTAATGCAGCCCAAGGGCTGCTGGCATCATTTTGAGCTATTGCAATAGACAAGGGCAGAGGGCAGCTGCCAACATGACTGTAATTCGCTTCCCAGGAATGCCAGAAGCGTGTCTTCCAGTTAAAGAGCTGCAGCCTTTAGGCCAGCCAAGTACAGCATGCTAGGGAGGATGCTTCACGAGGAAACTGTATGTGCGGGAGGGCAGGTAGGGAGTTCCTAAGGAGGACCACTATTCTGGTACTAGCCTTCGGTTGCTACCGAAAGAAGAGCGGTATGTGTCACAGTCTTGTGGTTGACGGGTGAGTGGTAAGGAAGGGGCAGCTGCTCTCCGTACAAAAGGAAGCTTGGCATGTTGCTGGTAGATGGGGTAAAAAAAAGAAGAGAGGTTAAGTGTGAAGAGGGGAGAAAGTGGTGGCCAGGCACAAGCAGGTGTGTCCACAGGTATAGGGTCTCCAAGGGCACGAAGCCTCTGACATTTATGCAGATGGCATTGCCTGCAGTCCTTCTTGACCCAGAGCCACATTTATCAAGGTCACTGCCATGGTTGCTTGCAGGTGGCTGGAGAGTCCTTTCAAGCGTAGGATCCTGCTGGAGGCACTTGGGTTGGAAGGGACCCCCACCACCCTTGCCTGGACTGTGGAGAACACAGATTTACCGTGCTGATCTGAAGCGTGTTCTCTATTCTGGCTTTGAAGTGACATTGTGAACGGCACTAGCAAGTCTTCAGCCTCTCTTAAAGATCTTCAGGACAGATAAAGATGGAGCACTTATTGCCGTGGAGGTCCTCAGGGAAAAACTACAGAATACAAATGTTCAATGGCCATGACAGGAAAGAATTCCTGCTCTCTGAAACACACTCCTTTGCCCTGTGAGTGGATCACAGTGCATAGGGGCCAAGCTGTCCATTTTCTAAAGCATAGGATTATCTAAACAAATAGCTCATGCAAGTAACTTTTTGGATGTTTTGATAAAATACTCTAGCAAAACTTGTGAGAGAAGCCAGGTTTGTTGTATTACGACCTTCAGCAGGTCATTTCATCTCCCCTTGGGCCTTCATTTCTCATCTCTCTCAGAAGGGCGCTGTGAAAAAGAACGCATGGCCGGTGAGCGGCACTGGCAGATGGACCGATGCTGCTGCTCCACAGTGATCTAACGCCTTCCCAACCAGGAGGACCCATCTCCTCCTTCACAGCCTGGTAGGTGTTGGGCCAAAGCACGAGCAGAAAACAGCTCGGTGTTTTCATCCGGTTATGGTGATGAAATGGCTGCGGGGAGGACCCAGGGAGCACCAAAGCTGGCAGCAAGACAGAGCCGAGCGCCTGGGCAGGGCTGGGCTGGGTGGTGGCAGTTCCCACAGGCAGAGTGGCCGAGGCTCTGGCGGGAAGGGAGCCAGCAGGACACCCTTACTTCTTCTGCACACAAGCTGTTTGCCAGTGTCGTGTGAGCTATGAGGGGACATTTGTAAGAGCTTTATCCACCTGAATGAGTCACTGAAGAACATTGCTGGGAATTTTTTTTTTTTTTTCTGGTTTGCCCAGTCCACTGAAATGAGTCAGTTACTAGTGGAGATAACGAAAAGTGTTCACTGAAATAAAAAATGCCAGCATTCAGCAGGGTGGCACCCCTCCTGCTCAGTACTCACGCTGTAAAATTCCAGCAGGCAAGGAAGGCCGCTTGGCTCTTGTTCAGGAACCGGCAGGAAACAACCCCCACTAAGCTGTGATTCAACACCGAAAGAAACAAAAAAAAAAAA
>VYZM01020049.1:13056-76687 GCA_013398915.1 Dromas ardeola
AAATCCCTTCCTCTGTAACAGGGAGCGTGGATGAACATGGCTGGGTTAATAAAGCAACGCTGCCCTGTCACATCTGGAAAGCCAGGTTGGGGGGAAAAAAAAATCCAATTAGCTCCAACTGTCCTTACTATAGTGGTCCTAAATCAGACCCTAGAGAGCCGTTGCATCAGATAACTGCATCCCATGGCGACTGACTACATGCTCTACAACATTTGCCACAGATGGCAGCCACCAGCCAGAAGAGAGGGGTGCCCATTAGCAGAGAGGCAGAACTCATCTAAAAGTGCCTCCCCCAGCCTCAGAAAGGTGGTAATGGCATGAAACGGAGCTGCTTGGTAGCAGATGCCCCTCCCATGCAAAAGAGGTTACTGAGCTAAATTGAAAAAGGAGAAAAAGGAAAAAGAAGGAAGAAAGAATGAAGGAAAATGGATCCCACAAAATATTCTTCTTTTTTTTTTTTTTGGCCTTTTTTCCCCCCCTTTCATTGTAAAGCACCCAGGCAAAGCCAGAGCTTGTAACCTTCCCTTATTCCAGGTGCTAAAGCTCTCTGCATGCGAAAAAAAAGCACCGTGAGAGACTGGCTGGATTCTCTCGGTTAGCAGGTGTTGGAAGCCTGCAGGGATCTGCAGGTTAATTAATCCTGACTTACCAGGGCTGGGGAGGCTTATTAGCCTCCACCCTAAAAATGAGGAAGACAGGAGGAGCCCTCTGGGGGGGAGGCAGGTAGTGTTTGTGGGGAGAGAAGCGGAGGCAGAGCCAACTCTGGGGGAAGAGGCTTTAGGTGGGGCTTATGAATTTGTTTTTCATCCCTTTTCTCTCAATAAAAGCAAAGTTCAGAAGAAGTATATTTTTACACTTCAAAACAAGCATCCAATTTGTCGATGGTTAGTGGGAGCTCCAGTAGCTGCCGTGCGGAAGCCAAATGAAATCTCCCCACGCTCTACAGTGGAGCTGGGTGAGCGCTTTGGCGTTACTCGCCTTTGCTGTCTCCGGCCCTGAATGAGGAATTTTTAAGGCCCGTAAGGGGGTGGGAGGGGGATATTTGACTTGCTGTCAGGGCTTGTGAGACCACACGCTTGACTTGATAGCATTTCTGTGCTGGCCTGCCTGCATGTCGTAGGATATACGTTGCTTTCTAATCAAATCCAAAATGTCAGGGAAGGTATCGCTGGCCAAAGCCCTGTTGACTGTGGGGGAGGGAAGCGGGAATGGAAACACCACAGGAGGGGGATGGGCCAACTGTTTCGCATAGCTACAGCTCCAAGCATCTCTGCAATTGTTTATGGTTCAAACAACTGGCTGATGGCACCCACTTGCACCTTCTTGCTCAACAATGCCTCTATCTCCTCTTTCCCCCTCCTCCTCCTTGCCTTTGAGGTGTTGACACACTGACAAACTCAGCCCTGGCCTCCACAGGGAGCAGGGCGAGGTTTTCCAGGGAGGGCTGAGCTGTGCATCCCTCCCACTCCCATGTCTTCCCTCCCACTCCTAGCTCTTGCCCACAGCATCCTCTCACATGCAGCTGGAGCAGCTCCGGGTGGGCAGGTAGGACAGGGCGGTGGGACATGGCCGGGCTGCCACCGCCACCACCACAGGGGGTGAGCACCAAGCTCACAGGGACTGATGCCCAGACAAATATCAGCGAGGGAAAGGGGGATCACAGCCCTCCTGGGATGTGGAATTGCACTGTCTGGGAGAGGAGGAAAAGAGATGCCTGCAGAGCTCCTGCTACAGGGAAACACGTAAAGCCCCATACACGGAGGGAAGGGCAACCCAAGGAGCACCACGGAATAAGGCCAAACAGGAGTAGGAGGAAAACACAGAGGTTTAGTATGGAGGGAAGTGAGAAACGGGGAGTAATCAATTCCTACAGGACACCCCTAGCAAAGAGGTCAGAAGGGTGGTAGGTGTAAAAGTGATCACCCTTGTCATGTGCTGGGCCGGTGAAAGCTCTTCTCTCCCGCAGTGCATTCATTGGACTCAGACCTCTCATCCACAGTGTGTTCTCAAGGCAAACTGGGGTCAAAATAAGCCCTTAATGATGGTAACAATTACCTTTGATAGAGCTTGAAAGAGAATAATGCACTTTTCTTTTAGCGAAGNCGTGACTGGTACTCCAGGGAGGATTACTAGGCTCCAGGCTATCGCTTGTCCCGATTCTCAAGGAATAAATCAAAAGAAAACTCCCGGTGTTTCATTTCACGTGAGAAATGAGAATGAGCTTGTTCCCATTTCAGAGGGTTTGCTGGGATGCCCCTTTCCCTCCTCCAGCATCTGCAACCAAGATCTGAAAATTACAAAAGCGATGAGGGTGGTGCTCACCGCCCAAGGATAATTCCCAAATTCCTCCCCCCCACATATCCCACTGGAAGCTGTTGCCTGTAGCGGATTCAATCTTGAGCCACCTAGTGGCATTTGCTAGAAATCGGTGTTACAGGCAACATCAGGCTATGAGCCCCCAAAAAAGAGACAAGAGGTTGAGAAAGAGGTTCAGTGGCAGCTTTGTGGTCCATACACGCCTTGCCCGAATGGCGCTGAAAGCACTTTTTTGTTGCTGGCTGGGCCGCCCTGTTCCTAGAGCATCCTCTGGGGCATGGACCAAACGCTGAGTATCTCAACAGGAGGTAGCAACGGGTACAAAGCCATGTAGCCCCCTTTCCCAAGACCCAGCTTGTGGTGGTTTTCTGACCCGGCTTGTGGTGGTTTCCTTTGCGTTGGTTTCCTTTGCTCCCAGCTGAAAGCACTCACGTGTTGCAAATGCCTTAGATGAACAGCAAGCCCTCCCTCCTGTATAGCGGATGTATGGGGGACTGCGTAGGGGCCTTCATGGGGCTCTGGGCAAAGGAACGGGGAAAAAAAAAAAGAAAAAAAAAAAGGCTTATTGTCCAGAGGCAGGGGAAGGGGAGGTCGATCTGGTGCCGTATCCCTCCAGGCACTGCTGGGAGGGAAAGGGGAAGCCGGCTGGAAAGGAAGCCCAGGCAGCCCCATGGTATTTCTTAGGGGTGATAAACTGCTGCGGAATGGACATCCCAGTCTGGAAGCAGCCAGCCTGCGTTACTAAGTTTTGAAGCATGTGACGCAAAATTAAATCGGTCAATCTGACCACTGCTCATTGCGTCATGTCAAAAAATAGCTTGAGTAGTTATTTTTCTTCCCCTGCTTTCTTGAGAGGGAAACCCAAATCTTCAAAAATCATAATTAATTCCCTCTAAAATCAGCATGTCCCTAAAAAGGCAGTTCTTCAAATTTGCTTTTGCCTTTACAAGTTGCATAGCTAGGAAGCTTTAAACAATGCAAATACTTGTTTTACATGAGAAGATACTAAGATTCTCACGAAGTCATCACTTGCCAGAATCAGGGGTCGATAAAAGCACCAAATGTCACAAGACTTACAGTAAAATCATGGAGATTCACAATATTAATATATGTAACTTTGTGTTTCAGATTAGTTTCAGCCTTCCGAAAGGCAAAGTTTCCGGGTTTGGGGTTTTTATTTGCTTGTTTGTGTGTTTTTCTCTGCAGAACATAACCCAAAATATCAAAAAGCCAAGCGAGAATCTGGTTTAAAGAGCAAGCTACATAATATGTAGAGGCAAGGGTATGGCAAGAATGCTGTGATTGGACATATCAATCATTTCTATGGCAACAGAGGAGGATATAACAATACCATAGAACCGAGCAGAGGAAACTAGGCAAAAAGAGAACATCATTATACACTACCAATATTTCCATTTACTCATTGTAGAGATAGAATCACAAAATGCAGAAAACCATATGCAAAATATCCGAAACTATTGTTTATATTTCCACATTTATAGTTTACAGAAGCAAAAAATATCTTGTATACAATGAGCCTATCCTTGTTCTTCCAGGGAGTGTTTGTAAATCCATATGACTATAAACAAAGGATATGCTTTGTGAGAGTGTATATAATATAGTATAATATACTGGGAGTATGTGATTGCATGTACAGACACAGAGACCGAACCTTAAGTGTCCACAAGGCTTTTGCCTTTCTATACTTCTCAGATGAAAATCATAATGTTTAACACAAAAAGTGATCGTTTTCATATTTTTCTCATAAATGTATTTATTTCTTCTTTTTTTCGTTACCACGAGTGGGATTTATCCTGCCTAAATTATAGTGCCTGGATGTGAGATACAGCCTAAACTTTCACAGCAGCCAAGGCAGACTGAGCCCATACGGTCAGTGGAGCCTAGCAAGCTACTCTCCTCCTCCTGAGGTAAACCCCAACACTTGGTCAGCCAGATTGCTCTCCAGACTCTGCTAACTATATGGTCTATCTCCTTACTGACTGTACCAAGAGCTTAGACGCCTTGCTCCCATGCAGACCTTTATGCTTTAGACACCTGAGGCACAATCCGGCTGCCTGCCCGCCAGTATCTGACACCGTTTCAGACCCCTTTGGGTAGCTGTGACGTCCCCATGGAGCTGGTGGAGGACCTGTGGGAGACTTCTGAGGCAGTAGCTCAAGACTAAGCAGGATACTCGGTATCATTTCAAATGGCATCTGACCTGAGGTGACTGAATCAAGCCCTTCAGAGGGGAGCAGCAGCAAAGGAGTCAGGTGTGAAATCAAGGTGGGGAGTCCAGGGAGCAAGTCAGGATCAGCAGGGGACAGGGTGGGCACACCTACAACATCACTGGCGCAAGGATTGGGTGCCAGCATCTGAGCTCACGCACAGCCCCCTGGCACAAAGGGTACAAGGTGCGTGTCTGGAGGTCCTGTGGGAGGCAGCTCAGGGCAATTAAAACCTCCTATAGTGCACACAGGACCCTAACACCCTAAAATCAGGGGAGCTGAATCCTCACCCTTGATGTTTACGCTGCATTTGAGCCCGTCACCCACGTTTCCTCTCCAGTAGCTGGAAAGACGCAGGTGCTGCCAGGAAGCTGTATCATCTACTCTGAAAACATGCTATCAAAAGAGAGAAATTGCACCCTGGAAAACACACTACCTATATCTCTCCTCTGACCACAAAGGGAATCTCAGTGTAGATGGGTTTGCTGTAAAAAGGGCCAGAGGAGCCCTGCCTGCTGTACCTTTAAGAAGATCCGGAATGAGCACAGGTGGCAATAAAGTATACACGGATGTAGTCCTGTAATGTGGAGCCTTCCTATCCGTTCACAGGCATTATCGCTATCTTGATATTGGTGTCAATATCACCATAAATTTCTTAGATTAAACACGGATGATGTAATGAAAATATTTACTGTTGGCTGAGTCATTAAAGGTTATCCCGTCTCCTACCCAGAGGACAGGGAAGGTCCCTCATTGCTGTTCCCCATGGGTCTATCCTCCTTGCTTTTATTTCTCTTTATCTTCCTCTTCATGGCAAGGCCACGTTGAAATATTTTTATACATTTCTAATATCTTTAATTTTAGAGCAGAGGCGGGGGGAACAAACAACAAATTTGCATACAAAATGGAGATGTGTATTGGGGGTGGTAATCAGTGGACTGACAACTCTGTCCTGGAGCCCTTCCTCTGTCGGATAGCACAGGCCCCCTCCCATTGCCCAGATGGCTTCCACACCTGACCTTGTAAGGGGGCAATACAGCCCCATATTCCCTTTCTCAAATAGGTGGTAATTAGTCCTGCACACAGTAGTAGCTTTGGTGATCCTGACATCTCCATAACAGAAGCGGAAATGAAAATATCAGCTCTCAGAAGGTTGTCTCTTCTTTCGGAGAAAGCTAGACATGACTGTTTTGAATTGAGGTACAAAACAGCCTCCCACACAAGGCCAGAGATGGTGCTGAAAGTCTCCTGCACACCTACGTATAAACACATACACCACAGAATAGCTCATAGAATAAGTCAGTTTGGAAGGGACCTCTCTGGGTTCTTCTTGTCCATCTCGCCCATCCCTTCACTAGAACGGGGCTCTCTCGGACCAGGTTGCTCGGGGCCTTGGGTAGCTGTGTTGTGAGCATCTCCAAGGATGGGGGTTCCAGAGTCTCTCTAGGCAACCAACCCAGCTGTGAGTTTTGATTTTCCTTTTATCTGATCCGGATTGCCTTTGTTGCAACCTGAGCCAGTTGCCTCTTGACTTGAGCTTGGCCTTCACTGTAGCCTCTCATAACACCCTTAGAGCCAAACCGCTGAAACTGATGAGTGGACTGTATGGTGGATGGAAAGCTGGCTGGATCGCTGGGCTTAAAAGGTTTGTGGTCAGAGGTACAAAGCCCCACTGGCAACTGGTTGCTAGTGGCCTCCCTCAGGGGTCAGTACTGTTGAACATCTTTGTTAATGAGCATTCCTCTCCCCTTGTTCACAGAGCCGGTCATCTCAGCACAGAAGGCAGGCAGAGTGGTCAGGTGTGATTTGTCCTTTCTAAGCCTGTGCTGGCTGTTCCCAGTTACCTGCCTGTTCTTCATGTGTCCAGTCACACCTTCCAGAAGATATGCTCATCATCTTTCCAGGTTGCAGTTCCTTGGATCTTTTCTCACCCTTCAGATGTGACATTTGCCTTTTCCCAGCCATTGGAGACCTTCCCCGATGACCACAGCCTTTCAAAGATGGCAGAAAGCTCTAGCTGTCTCCCTCAGCACCCTCGGATGCATCCCAAGTCCCATGGACTTCTGTCCTGCCTGTCTGCAGGCCACGTACGCTTTACAATACCAAAACACCACGTCCGCTTACAATTCGATGTTACACAGCCAGTGCCAGGAAGTGCAATCTTCTAGCTGTGTTTTTGTAGAGAATCTTTCATATCTTTGTAGTTCTGACTGGGAGATTAAACAGAAAACTGTTCTGATCTTTGCAACTAAAAGCGGGAGTGTCTGTAAAAAGACGTTAAGTTGATTTTTTTCTTTCCTAAAAAGGCTTGCAACCACCATCCACCCTGCCCTTAGAAACTTTGCAGTCCTTAAAGGAAAAATTAAACCCTCCTCCCTCACAAACGTCTCCAAAAATGACATAACACTCCCTGGAGGATCAGGAACTGGAAAGCAGGTCTGGAAGGTCTGCTGGTTTTTCTTCATTCACACATTCTGCTGCTGTAAATAAGTTACTTCTTGTATCAAACCCCACTTCTTGCTCAGCTGCAAAGGATGGGATGTCCTGTGGCCAAACTGGTTGCAGGCTTCTATGTCTGAGCACATTGCCTGGATCTCTTCACAGCTGATGGAGGGAAGCAGGCTTTCCCACATTTCCTCACAAGGAGTAGGTAACTGAAACAGGTCAGATGTTTCCCACAGTTACTGAAATGGGACATACGGGACCAACTCAGATGTAGGTATCATCTGCACTGAAGTGTTAGTTGGGATGCATGCTGCCTGGAATGAATATTAAAAAGTGGCATAGATCTCTAAAAGCATGTTCCTGGCTCCTATACTGGCCCTCCAACTAAACTCTGAGTCACCAGAAGAGTCCTGGTAAAACAACTAAATCTTTGAACATATTTGAGCAAATCTGGAGGGAAGCAAATTCTAATTCTTCCCTGAAAGCATCTAGCCATCAATACCAAAACCAAGGTGTTAGCTTGACTACCTTAGATGATTTTGAAGACAAAGATGATTTCTCAGGAATTGACAATCTGGATCTGTAAAAAGCTTTTCAGTGTGATAATACATTTCCTGTGCTAGCTATGTCCTTGTGCCAACTGTCAGAACGTGTCCACAGTATACTAGAAATTATCTCTTTCACTGGCTTGCGCGTGGTGATTTACAGTTAGAAAGCAAGCGTAAAACGCTTTGCGTGCGGCTGTAGCTCCATAGGCTTACAGACGGCACAGGGTAGAAGACAGCAAGGAATCCAACCCCTTGCTCTCAACAAACATGTTCAGAAGTTGAATGCAGGGATTAGCCTAGATACTCCCTACAATATTGCATCAACATCGTGTTTGCATAGTTACTGCCAGTCCCAGAACAAACAGTAAGGAAACAGTGAATCAGACCACAGAGGTTTCCAGAAACCTGAGCAGACAGACTGACTGAGGTGCTTGTGCAATGAATAAAAGTACTGTCACTTCTTCCCAGCTAAACTCACTCCGGAGTAATTTACTCAACGTTGCGTGAAGCACCTGTAAAAGTTTCAACAGGAGGACTTTTATCATTCTGCTAGAAGCTTGAAGTTGAAAAAATATTCTATCATCTGAACACACGGTACATTCAAGAAGGATTTTTGCTTCAGGACAAGTAATTCCACGATTAACTGAAACTTGTGCTTTCTCAGCTGAACCATGTCTGCATCCCTAATTCATTGTAGGTCAAAATCTGTTATCCTGATTCGGGTTGTCTGTTAGAAATAAGAAGGATTTCCCCAGAGAAGTTACTGACGAAAGATGCAGGTCTAGAACCCACTACCCTAGACATTGAAGTGTTTCCATCGCATTAACAAGTATTTTGAGGTGAATCAAAATTCCTTCAAATCATAATATTCCAAAAGATATGTGAAAATATTAAAAACACAAACATTTTTTTTTTCATTCCATGAAATTACTTAAAATATCCCTGTGTTTACTTATCAGATTTTAACAGATTACTGTCAGAGGGCTATAATCCGTGCAATCCCAACTCTTTATTTACATATTTATTCTCTAGTGGATCGAGCATAACAGATTCAGCAGCTCCCGTCCTGCCACCAGAGTTAAGCTTACAGAAAGCAAAAGCAATTGTAATCTGTATCTTTCAGGTGTGAAACACTTCCACTAAAATTAAAAAGAAAACAGAAAACAAAGAGAAAGAACCCCCTGTATCTCCATTCCGAGATAAATCTACCTGTGAAGTTAACACACGTAATGAGAGAGGAAAAGGTGCCAGTAGACAGGTGTGACCTGGCTTTCCTTAGCTCTACCTTTATCTAACTGGGTGGAGACACAAAAGAAACAAAATCTTTCCATTTAGCTGTGTCATTACGGGGTGAGGCACCCTGGCTTTGGTGCACTGAAACTCTGACAGTGGGTACAGTCATGCTTTCCCACTACCTTCGGTTGCTACATCTCTTTCCCAGCTTCTCAGATGTCCCCACTTTTCCTACCTTCCCTCATCACTGGAAAGTGGTTATGGGTCCAGAAAGGCACATCCCTCTATATATCCTCCCAGCATACCAGCGCATTACAGTACCGCAGTTTGTTGCTTGTATCTTTCCCCTCATCCCCTTTGGTCATCTGACGGTCTGGGCAATTTGATTCAACAGCCAAAATGCAGCTCTCGGATATGCACTCACCGCTCACACTGGCTCCAGAAAAATTTGCGCGTGTGGTACCAAATAAGATTCGCTCAAAGGAATTTAACAAGACGCTTTGTCACGTAATACATATGCAACTCCGTCTGTGACGGAAAATATGCCCATTAACAGTTTCAGAAAGAGGAATTTAGCTTACAGCTCTTTTCAAAGAGCAAATAAGCCATTTAGGTGCACAGCAAATAAAACCATATAATTTAGTTACTGCAACTTCTAGGATAATGTAATGGTTAATCTATTGGTGATCAGAAGCCATTCTGCAAGCGCTTCCTGAATTTAGCACAGATTACCTGCAGAAAAGTCAAAAGAGAAGCCCAGTGGTGCACAAGTCACCGTTTTTCGGCAGGGAAGCTTTAGTCCTGCGGTCGTGAAACGCGTTGCTTAGCACTCAACAGGAGCCGAGAGTCAAATCCAATAGCTTGCAGATATCAAATATTTTGCAAACATCAAATAAAATATTTCACAAACAAACCGTGGTCTGAATATTGTTCCAAAGTATTTGGGCAACACTTTGAAATGTAGCTATGCAAAGACAAGTGGGAGTTATCAACATTTCACTAACTCCAGTGGGCCGGCTCCAGCGTAAGTATTATTTTTATCTGTTTCTACCAAGAGAGTACAAAAATTCTAACACTTAATATGTTTAGCAAAGCAATGCTACAACTGGAAGCAGAACAAAGGACATAAGGCTTTCGCTGTGCTATCCGGGGATTAAAATTGGCAAATGTGTTTCGCTAGCCTGGCTTTCCAAAAGAGTCGCAGAGCAGAAACGAGAGAGGCACTTACTGCACCGAGGTATCTCCCTCTCTCAATGAAGGCTTGCTCCTCACAGAGCGCTTCATGGTGTCAGGGTGACACCTCACATAGAGAGGACATCCACCACCTCCCTTGGGTGACTGCCGGAGTGCCGAGGAGGCTCTACAGTCTGGTAGAGACCTATTTCCTAAAATAAAACCTGACCTCCGGGTTAGTACACACAGTTCAGGACAGCTTTCTGCATCGCCTGTGGTACGTAGCCAGGCTTAGCCCCCACCTACAAAGATTTCTAGCCACCTCTTCCTGCAGCCCCATCAGCGCAGCTAACGTGTTGTAAAATGCAGTTTTATGAATCACTCCCTGAAGCTTTTTGGATGTCATTGAAGGGTCACCGTAACAGAAAATAGGGAGCGTGTGGCTTACTCACAACGGCTTACCCTTCTCAGCCCAGAAGAGCAGAGCTGAGACCCACATCAAACCCTCCAGTGTTTCACAGCCCCCACAGGGCCCGTGGGGTCTCAGGACACAGCTTGTCGCCTCTGTTGGTATCTAAGCAGCCTACTGCAGCAGGAGCTCCTGGACTGACTTTAATGGCATTTACATATGGCTCTCTATGAGATGTGGTCTGACTCCAGACCTCAGATTATAGCTCTGCAGCCCAGCCTCTCATTTACCCCTCCTTGAAAATCTTCCCCTGCAGTGGATAGGTGAAGATTGTTCCCAATAATGGCATCCGAGCAGCTGCAGCCAAAAACTAACCCTCTGCTGGCACTTAGGAGGAATTTTCAATAATCTGGAATACAGGTTGAATTTCCTGCGTATAAATACTGGATGCAGCAATATGATTAATGACAAAGTTACCTCCTGTGATGAAACAGGAAAGTTTGGTCCAGAGCCAGCGCCGGGAGGTGAGGGGAGCTGAAGCTCGGGCAGGGAGAAGGGCGATTACAGCTCCTTCTCCCCTGACCTTGCAGGTCTAACCAAACACCGTTCAGGTCTCAGCTCTTTTTTTAGGCTTTGCCAGTCAGGTTTAAGTCAAATCTTTGCTAGCCCAGCCCAGCGTTAAGTCATCAGAGGTGGTGGTAGAAGACATGCTATGGAGAGGCAGTACAGAGAGAAACCCTCAGGAAAAATCCAACCCCGAGTGAAGTGTTTCAGAAATTCCTGATGGTCTTTTTTGAACATAGATCAGGCTCCTCACATCTGATCCCACAGCAGAGAAAGAAGATGTCACAGCAATTGCCTTGAGACGGAGAGACTGTCACACCAAGGATGGCCCTTCCCAGACTAGCAACGTGATGTGCCCTCTGGTGAGAAACTGGTGGAATAAAACAGAAAAATCCCCAAATTTTGCACATATCCCAGATTCATCAGGCCGCTGTTGGGACCGTTGATCTTTTTTCCATTTGGTGGAAGACTAAAGGCCAGCCTCTATCTAGAGGGAGAAGTCCTTCATCTGGGCTGGTGTGATACAAGGCTATTTCGTACATTCACACCACTCCCTTCCTGGGGCTCTGCATCCTCCTCTCTCACCGGTCTTTCCCACGGGATCTGCTGAGCTACTGGCTTCTCCTCTGCCTACGTACAAAGAGCTTTCCACCAACCAGGTTCTCCACTTCCTACGTACAAAGAGCTTTCCACCACCCCTCATGTTTCCTTTGTAAACGTAGAGTCTCCCTCATCCTTCCTCTGCTACAGAAAACTCCTCTGAGTCTCTGCCATGCCAGGCCAACAGCCCCCAGCCCCAAAAACAGCCTGGCGTGGCCCAAAGCTTCTTCCTTGGCCACGCTGCTCATCTGGTGGCACGGGGGCAGCTGAAATACAACATGATAGAACTTGTTTGCCAGAGTTGCCAAAGGTAAGTCTGTTTTGCTTCCTTGTTTGCAGCACCTTGACAAGGTCAGGTCGAAGCATCTGGCAAATGAGTGACTAACTCAAGGCCGCCGCGTGAGTCAGCAGCGCAGCCTGGCAGGGCTCAGGAATGCTGATTGCTGGGTCTTGCAGTCACCACTAGATCATGTTTTCCCCGTGGTTGCCCTAGCAAAGCTCTCACGGGTGAGTACAGCGCAGAAATATCTCCCGTAATGAGGATTTCCCACTGCAATTCTTGGCAAGGCTGAATTGCTGCAGATTCACGAGCCTCCGTTCAGATCTTCTTTAATTCCTCTTTTGAAACCCCATTACCTCCATCTGTGCTGCCTTTTGCATCAATCAGCCATTTTTACTTGATGGGCTGTTTTTGTGTTTATTTTGTTTCTTGCAAACTCCGATAGAATTTCGCCAAATGAATTTTGTAGACTCCTTCATTACTCACATCTTGTGTGCAAACAAATACAGCCTGCATAAGGAAAAAATACAGATCAGCACAATTTTGTTTTTCTGAGAAAGCAGAGAAGTTCTGAGTCTTACTCAAAGCAAAGCAGTTGCATTGCTAAAAGCAGTATTAACTAACAAAGATGGCAGTACTACATCAAAACCATTCAGAAACGTTGCCCAGAAAATCTTTTTACAGCCCCAGAACTGATTATTTTGTAGCTTCCATTTCAATTGCATTCAATGGCTGAGGGTCAAATTCAGCCTGATGCTGAAGAGGGACCAAATTTAAGCCTATTAGTCAGGGCTGACGAGGGCCTCCGTGTCCCCTCCAGAGGTGATCAAGCTCCAGTGACAGTTTGCGGAGGGAGAGTGGATAATAATTTTGCCTTTATAAATCATGTGGTGTGGGCAATAGGTGGATGAACAGGTATGTAGGCAGGCATCCTTGCAAATGAGCGCCACCCAGGACCATTCTCTGTCGGTAAGGCCGGCAGGGATGGAGCAGCCCATGCCTATTGTATTCAATTCCCTTTACATCTAAAGCAGGGTATCTACTGGGAAGCGGATCTTGACTGTGCTAGCTCCCAAACCCCTTGGAAGAGCATTAGTCACCCTGGGCCAAACCCCTCAGGCCAGGCACTGTTTAACAAATGAGCAGTGTTGATGGCCAGTGGCTGCGAGTGTCCTTGTCACCATCTAATTAATTAACACAGGAGGAGGGGGTAGTTCCACAAAACACCAGTATCATCAGTGCACTGGGCCAGGACATTATACAATGCTATATACGTGCACAGGACTTGTTGTTATCCCTTACAGGTTAGCGCCTTCTCCTCTGCCCCACCTCAATTGTTTACACCATTTGGGGGCTATTTAGCCTCCAAATTTAGGGTTCATTTCACTGACCAGCATGGGTCACAATAAGCAAATGTGATGACACACCCAAGAGGGTGATGAACTGAAGTGTGGCGGTGCAACCGAGGGATGAAGCAGAGGGGCAAATTTCCCAGTCTCAGCCAAATATTGTATTTTTTTTAAAATAAAATTTTATTGAATTACTTAGAACTTGCAGGACTTGGTCTATTAATCCAGCAAGTTACAGATTCATTTATTTATGAGAGATGTTGACATCTAGAATAGAAGAAAAATTATGATGTGATCACTTTTGAATTAATTTTGTGAATTTTTTGTGATTTTTCTGAAGTGTTTTTGTCACCAGACGTTACACTGTAAAAATATTCTTGGTCATTTCAGAATATGTGGAAGTTTTGACTTTTGATTGTGGCAACTTTAAACACCCTTGACAAAGAAGATACTTTTTTTTTTTTTCCCCTTTCCAATTTGCAGCAAAAGTCTGTTAACAAAAGTTCCATTACAGAATCTTTTATCCAGATTTATAGAATTATAAAATGCATTTCTTTCAAAACAGAACAAAAAACGTAATAGAGTTTTTGTCATGTGATTTAGTAGTAAATGTTATTTATGATAACTATCAGGAAGAATCATGTCATCTAACAGTCACAGGAGATCACTCAGCATCCTGCAGTGCCACTACTAGTTGTAATCCCTTTCGGGAAGAAATAGCAAGTTGAGACTGAGGTTGAAATCCCAGCTGAAAAAGGTCTCTTTGGAGATGACTCTGTTGCAGTACCACCATTGTACCCCTTTGATTACACCCTCGTGTTGTAAGCACATGATCATTTGATTCCTTCAGAAAGCACAGCTTAACTAATGCATTTTTTCTGTATGCCGCGTGAGTTTTGATCGCTTTTCCATTTTATTTCTCATGTGTGGGGAAAGGGAGGGACATGTTTGACAAGTAGTCCCACTTTACTTCATGGGTGCAGTGATAAATCCAGCTTGAAAATGTCCAATGATGTGTGAATGCATTTTTTTTCCTCAAGGATGGCTCCCAGGCACAAGAAGCCTGCTGAATTTTGCTTTCACTCCATAGTAGCAGGCATTGTGTGGCTCCTACTGATTTGCTCTCTTTGTGTGACTGCTTTTTAGGGCCAGCTTTTCTCTTCCCCTGCTCCTTGGGGTACCGGAGCTACAGGAATCAATTCTGGCCAGCCTTGCACACCACCAGCCCCACTGGAAGCAATAGTGAAACCTGGTAATTTTGCAAAGCTTTGGTCCTTCTCCCCATCTCTTCTTCCCTTGGGTGAAGGAGAACTGGCATTACTGAAGGCCAGGACTGGTAATGGAGGTATTGAAGAAGAAATCTTGCCTTTGCCCTTCAAGCACATAGTAGCATAGTCAGCTCTTGGTACATCCTTTCTATCCAGCTAATGCAGAGCATCAAGATTTTCACACCTGAACAAATTAAAGAAGTTAGTCAGAAGCCATCTACAGGCTCATCTAATACATATTGGATCTTAACTGTGTCCCAATCTGGATTCAGGTCAAGACATAGGATAGAAACAGTTTAGATTTTAGTCGGCATAACCTAAGAAGCCCCAGCTAGCAGCATTCCTCCTGCAGCTGAGGAGTTGATTACTCAGCAGCCTTACGTTGGCACAGCCTTGAAATCTGTCATATGATACAGCCCAGCATGGGAACAGCATCAGGCCTTCCACAAGAGCAACAGGCTGGCCACCCCGGCTTAGGTAAATCAGTTTCTATCAATGTCTTTTGAGCAGACATTCATCCTCTTCCTCTGGGAGTCCATGCTGACGCTGCCAGCAATGAGATGCTGTTACTCTTAGGGGAGGAGCAAAAGTCCTGGCTGCACCCAAATAGTGTAAGCTGTTCCCTGCGAGATGCGTCAACTGCATATTGGTGTGAAACCATGCTTCTGTCATTTGGCTCTCCATTTTTTTGCATTCCCCCAAAAGCCAGTGCACTTTACAGCTTTATCCAGCTCCATATGTGGATACTACCAAATTGCACTTGTACGTCTCTACGGCAGTATCGTTGCCATCAGCTTATTCCCAAGTCTTGAGAAGAGCAGATGGATATAGTTACAAGTGAGTCCTACAACGGAAAGACATTATGCTATTGTGTGAAAGGAAGAACTCCAGGGACTTTTCTGTAGACTTTGGTTGAAGTTACCAAGCCACAACTGGCACACTGGGTCAGCTGCTTGCAAGAGCTCCAGGGGCTCCTGACAGATGCCAAGCTCTCGCTCCCTACCACACCCTGCCGCTTCCATTTCCAGGACACTTCCTCCCTGTTCTGACAGATGATGACCTGTTCCCCATTATACAAGTTTTTGTCAACTCTTGTCTAGACTAAAGCAATGCCATGTATATGAGCAAGAAGTCATGAGCCCTTAGGAAATTCCAGCAAGTACAGAAGGCTACGACACCCTTTCTCACCAGCATAGACTAGGACAAGTACCCTCTTTTAGGGTTTTCATATGATGCTGAGTACAGCCCAATTCTCTCATTTCCAAAGCACTCAGTGGCCTGGGTCACAAATTCACCTGAAGGTCCTGTGTGAAGACTGTGATGACCAGATTTACTCCTCACTTTAAAGAGAACTTCCCATACTGATGAACCTCATCTTACAGGGAATGAACTCCCCCAGAAATATGAACATTGCAAGCCTGCATCTTTTGTGCCAAGTGCACGACCTCTGCTTTAAGCTTTGTACTTTTTACTGAACACAAATACCAGCACGTGCATTGAAAACAAAAAATTTGCCAAAACAAAGTAGTGCACTGCAGGTGTAACTTTTACCCTGGGGAAGGGACAGGAGAAAAAGCACGTCACTCATGGTACAGTTGTCATGATGTTCAGTGCATGGCTGGAAAGCCCATAACTACCAAACTGTTCTCTCAATACACAAGAGAGCACAGTGGGTGCCCATGCACCCTATGCTTTGCTAGAGCAGAGAGGCATAAGAGCCTAGATTTTGCTTTTTATAAGCGTTTGTGGTTATCACACTGTCTCTCGTAAGGTTGATATGAGAATGTTTGAAGGTCAAACCATTATTTTGGTAAGACAAGTAGGTCCTCTCATCCCTCATCTGCTGTAGGTAAGTGCACGGCAGCCCTATCCATGTGGAAAGCTAACCCTAGGAGCCACCAGTGGTGTTCCCAGAAGGGCTCAGGCAGTCAGAAGTCAGCAGACCTCCAGTACCCAGCAGCCTCCCCGTGAATTAAGGGAAGGTAAGAGCCTGGTGCTAACTGCCTTTGTGGTAGCAACCTTTTGGATTTAGACCCCGGTTATTCTGATCCATATTCAAATGCTTGTAATGTTAAAGTGGGGTGACAAAGCTTTTTTCACATGTGCTCCTGCATACGTCAATGCAGTTGTGACCAAAAGACACAAGCAAAGGTAACCACTTACAACCTGAAAATTGTTTGCCGCAGGAAGGAGAACCCATTCGGGGATGTTAAAACAGTTTTAGATTGTTACCTAAAAGGGAAGTGCTCTTTCCTCTTTCTAAAACCCTGGATATCTGGCCCAATCATATGGAGACTCCCAAAATACATCCTCATATTATCGCTACTATTAAAAGGGAAGTGATAGTTCTGAGAACTGATCATAGAGTCATCAGGGCCTCATGGTTGCTGTATTAATTTCCCCTACTCAAAGCTCTAGTATCCTGTTCTGCAGGTGGATGGGCTTTCAATGTGTAGCAAAGGAATAAAGGTCAGCATTATTTTTGATCAAAATAAGAAAATATCTTCCTGTTCCTTGATTTTGTGTTTGTATTGTGTATTTTTCCTCCACGGTCTCAAAAGACAAATGTTGACTGAAGCCACGAGTGTAGCTGAAGATACTGTTTTTAGGATGGGGATTCCTCCATACTAAATACTTTAATCATCCAATTAGATATATGTGTGTGTGTGTGTGAGGGACAAACAGAGCCCAAAACCATAAATCTTTGCAATTAAAAGCTCCAAAGTCTTGAGCATGCAAAATGGCAGTCAAGTTTCATTCCCTTCGAATAATCTTTGAACTACGACCACCATGCAGAAAGATACACTTCATAATATAAAAGATAAACAGTGATATAAATGGTAGATAGGGACATGCAGAAGAGCAGCAGAAATGCCTTTTCTAGGGGTAGTTCTGTCCACAAATTGTTACGCTCTCAGCTGTACAACTTGCGCCTCACAGCATCATATAATATTTCATGACCAAGAAGGGCTAGATTTTATTCAGATGCCTCCTGTACCTCCAATGAAAAGGAGGCCTTGACAAACAGAAGTAAACATTATCCCATCACTAACGCTGCTTATTAAAGCTTGGATTCTGTTGATGAAGAAGGATTGGCAGGAAATGTCGTTACATATCGGGCTCAAGTTTGGCAATCTTAAAGCATCGTCACTGGACTGGGACAATCCCCTCCGGCACAGCAGGGGTTACCAGGCTTCTTCACGACTTAGCACAGATTAGGAAAACAACCTAAGACTAAAGAAACCAGTGACGAACAAATGCCCTGGCGGTAAGATACTGAAGGTCAAATTCTGAGCCTACTCTATAGCTCTATTGTATTTGGATATCAAAGCAGATAGCTGAAGTATGCATGAGTATGCATTCATTCATTAATAAGGGGTTACTGTAGTACATTTTCTCCTGATCCTTTTTTTCTCCTCAGCACAGTACTTTCACCCCTGGGGAGGTCCCCGGGAAGGTTACGCTGATGTAGAATGATAAAGTCGCACTTGGATAACAATGATGAGGCTTTCCAAAGAGCTCAGTTTTCATATGGGCTCGTAGATGAAACCATCCAAATTTTGCTGAGACCTCACCCAGAAACACTGGCTAAACCCAGTCTCTAAGAGTTGCCGAGTTCTGTGTACTAACAAAAGGACAACAGTAAGAGCCTGATTAAAAAAACATGGCAAGTCCCAGTTGTTTCAAACTATCAGAAGTTAGTGTAAGTGTCTGGGATTAAAAGCTACATTGGCTTTGCAGGATGCCTAGCAGCACCACCAGTGAGGCAAGCACTGAAACTGGCCACAGCATTTTATCCTCTCTGCTTCAGAGGCATATGAACCATTCCTTTTGGGGAAATGCACAAATAGGTTGTTTTTCTCCGAGCTACGAAGCTTGTGGTTAAACCACACTGAGTTGAAAATGTGAAAATCTCACAAGCCTGCAAAATGCTTTTCACTGTCACATGTAGAACTAGCAGCAGTATTTCTGAGGAGGGCTGAACAGACAAAAATCTAATGTTGTGTGTGCTGATTATTTCTGCCCTTGAACAAAACTTCCCACGTCCTCGTGCTTCAGGCTTCTCTGCTAGAGTTGAGAGCAAGTCTTTTGCATCTGTGTTCAGCTGCAGAAAAGTCTTCTGCTTTAAGAGCTCAAGCAGACTTTCCTGGTTTTAACCAAACCTGGATATTGCGCCTAATAGACAGCACCACCTCTCCATTTATCTGGATATTTTTAATTTATTAGAAGCAGTCATCCACAGTATAAGGTGTTTTGTAATTAAAGTACACAAAAGAACAGGATTAACTGGCAGAACATGAGCAGCTACCCACCCAACAAAAACAGACAGGGCAAAATACCGCATTTAATAATCTTACAAATAATGAAAAATTACTTTCGATTTAACCATGCACAGCTTATTTCCCAACCTTTTATCAAAGGGCTAAGGGTTTTTAGCATGCACTAATAGTTAACAAATTGGGCTTTGGGAGACTGAAAAAGCCTTGTCATACACACGCTCAAATGATCTTCCTTTCTCTCAAACTAGCAGACAGTGAATACTAACCCCTCTGTCATTAATGTGTTCATCCATCCCTTATTTGAGGTTCTTCCTAGTTCCTTTGATTTCTCCCTGAAGGTGATAATCCACTCTTTAATTTAAGAGTCATGTCTTATTGCATTCATTTGTTGCATGAGCAAGAAGAAAACTGAATCCATCAATCAAGCCTGTGCAGAGCAACACTAAGCACAGTAACTCTCGATTAGACCTCATTTTCAGAGTAGAATTCGGCCCAAAGAAAGTTAGCATTTCAAAAAAAATTAATCACAGCATTAAAAAAAAAAATCTTGGCTTTTTATGTAGTTCTAAGACTGTGCTAAATTGCTCACCTTGAATCAAAGCTGTAGATGTGGCTTTGGTTTTTGTCTGTTAAAATATGACATTACTCTGGCCATCACTTGGACGCTTTTAACCCAGCTAAGGAGATGATGTGCAAGGAAGAACCCTACAAAGCTTTGCCAATGGCTTCTGGTGTGTTTTGTTGCGATATTTCATTGTCTCGACTGAGCCGGGTAGCCCACCGTTTATAGAAGTTGCTTGGGAGAACCCTTACTGGAAGTCCCTTGGAATTTCCAGACAGGTTTCAACAACCTTCACAATTTTATTTCACCAAACATGATTCAGTTATTTTCTCAATAGAAAAAGGCTGCCTTTTGGGGAAACAGTAAACATTACTGCGGGTTTGAAACATGTTGAAAGGCGGAACCTCTATCGTTTGCATGAGGAATACTGTAGACTGAGAAATTCTGAAAAGCCATCTCACATTCCCAGAAAGTATTTTATTAAGAATAGTCTGAAGTCACATTCTCACATCCTAGCTTTTTCCCATTTTCACAGCTTCTGGAAGTTACTAAGCCTGGTCTGAACTCACAAGCAGCTGTAGAAAGTATATATTCTTTTATAAACAAATCTTGGCAAATTGCAGAAACTTGTTAAATTCTACACAGATAATGAAGCGCTATGAACCGTCTATCTGAGGGCAGTAAGAGTGCATTTGAGAGAAAAATATATGAGGCACATTTTCTAAAATGTCCCTTAAAATGAAGTTTTGTCTATTATTATTCCCATGATTCTACCTTCTGTGCTGGAAGGATGGCCACACTACCACTGGCTGCAGTTGCAGTGGGGTTGCCTGAGCAGCGTTGGCCGTTCGTTAAAGTTGCCTGATTCCACGTTTGAGATTTTAACATTCATCCGTAACATCATTCAAAAGTAAAGGGCAAAACCCATCTCCATACTGTGAAATGCAGAGGCACCGCGCTCCCCAGGTGGACTGCCGCTTGGTAACTAAGCAACCACATCCTGCATCTCTAACTCACATGCGCTGATCTTACCACGGGATTTTCTTTGGCAATTTTTGCCTCGAATCACTTGTAGATCTTCCATTCGTATCTGAAACGTGCTTGTTATAAAATTGTGAATGAATTACTTCAGTGAATAATTGTAGGTCTGCTGACCATCTCATTTATGAATTTTGTAATCAAGATTATTGAATTTTTAACTGGGAACATATCTTCTGCAATAAATCAAGCAAGCCCCATACATCTGTATTGATACAGTTTTTTAAATTAATAAGTAAAGTGTGAATGTTAATTGTCCCACTGACTGCAATATTGCCAAGTTTTGCTTTGCTTTATCTGCAAGGATCGTAACATTTAATTTGAATACGTAATCAAAACAAAGTCAATAGAAAATTCTGAGCTGCCTTTTGGTGACCCAACATTGGAATTAAATGTTTGCTTCCCATGAGTAAGTCACATGGGAATTCTCACAGACAAGTATTATGCTAGTAAAGTTCGCATGATCACACATTCATAGAAAATAAATATGAAAGGGTTACAACCACAGTTAAATAGAAGTTCCCTTTTGAATGCAAATGAGTATTTATGGTACGTATTCACTCAAGTGAATACATTCCAGTCCTTGCTCATGCAAAACTCCATCAGTACTAACCAGAGGGCCAGTCCCATGTTAAAAATAGCACTTAGTCGAAATAAGAAGTTTGCAGTGGTGGAAATGTTTTATGTAAGCCACCTGAGGAATGCTTAGCAGTAAGGAATGTATTTGTACATCTCAGGAATGATGGAGTGTGGTTCAAGATCGAGATCTCAAATGAGGACCATAAATCAAGGATGTTGACCCGTCCACAGATCCACCGCGGCTGCTCGTACTCCAGCCCCCCCCGAGATCCTTCATGTCAAGTGCGGAACTGTAGAAAAAGCTATAGGGTTAGAGTATAAACACACAGGCTGCTCAAAGGGGGATTTCGTATCAAATGTTCCACAAAGGTTGATTTTGTAATTTATTCCAATGGAAACAGAGAGTATAAATTAATATAGAAGGCATTTTCTCAGCCTAATCCATATCAGCCTAATCTAATTTGCTAAACTGGGAAAAAGAGACATACTCTCATTCTACTAGAGCAATTGTTCCCAACCTTTATTCAGCTTTGTGTTTGCCGCTTGCTTCAAACACAACACGATCTGTGTGGGCTCACAATATCTATATCTATTCTATCTGGCCTAAGAAAAAGACACTATTTCTCTTTATAAAGTTTGTCTTGGCTATATCTTTACACTGCTCTAGCTACAGCAATGCTGCTACTAGCAACATAAATGAATGTTCTACTTGTTTGAGCAAAAGCCAAACATAGATAAGTCACAAATGCTTCAGATGCAATTAAGAAAGAGACCATGCAGCAATCATGGAATAATTTAGGTTGCCAGGGTTGTCTGGACATTTTCTAGTCCACCTCCCTGCTCAGAGCCGGGTCCTGGTGGATCTGAACAACTCAGATGGATCCCGGGGCTTTCAGGTGTCATTATTCCTACAGTGATTATCTGGTAATGCTTATTCAGTCTGCTACGGGTTTTTCGCTCTCTCTTGAATTTATTGGTAGTCTCAGATACAAGTATTAAATGAAAATATCATTTATGTAACTATAAGCTATCTCCTGCTGCATTTTCTAGTCTGAAGGATAAAACAAGGTTGGTAAAAGAGTAACAGCAATATAGGGCTTGCAAATACAAAATTTGGAGAACAGTTATACAACTGTATACAGTTTTAATCATATCACCTCTGACATTACATGCACACAATATTTCTTTGATGTGCCACTTTGGTCTAAGACATTCAAAAGGTGGGAAGATAAAACTACATCACTCGTGTAGTACCTGCTTTACCTTCAAAGAACTATTGAGGCCGGATTTTTATATGTTATAATAAAAATCATTCTCAGAGAAGATTAACTGTTAGCTGCATCGTCATTTAATTATGTCGAATTTATTATGCTGAAGCTTTCAACAAACACTTTCAAGAAAATTATTGCTTAATCTAGCTATTTAAGTGGAACACTTTTACCTGTCATTTTTAATTAAAAAAAAAAAAAATAAAAACAAAACCCAAAAAATGAAAAAGAAAGCATCTCTTTTCACAGTAAAGTCTGTATTTATTCCGGTGGAGAAGGGAGATATTTTCTCTCTTTTCAAAACATTTGTAGCTGGACTTTACCTTGAGCATATTTCAAAGCTGCCCTTAATGCCATTCCTTCCTTCAAAACTAATTGATTCACTGTGTAAACATTCCTGATGCACAAATACAGTCAAGGGTCGTTCGCATGTGGTCTGCAAATGAGGCGCAGGAACTAATGTCAGAATTACTGTTTGATCCACCAGCCTCTGAGACAGATTAAGCTCTTCTGTATGACTCACCACTGCTTTTATTGTGAAGAAAAAAAGAATATTTTGTGTCTGTTCAAATTACCGTAACATGCAAAACCAACATCACTATTTCAGCGTTTATAGCATAGCCGTTAATAATAGATTGTCCTATCAAACAGAAAGTTAACTCCAGTCTATACCCAGGATGTAGAAAACAAAGCAAAAAGCATAAAAAGAAAGAATAGAGGAAGCACAATAAAATACTGTTTAGACTTGGAGAAGCAAACACAGAATCTTCTTCCAAGCAGAAGTGCAGCAGTTGCTTTCTCCTGCAAGCATTACCTCAGCCACTTCTGGACAGATAGGCTTTTATCCGTATCTCCATCTTCATGAGTCACCGTATAAATTATTTGGCTGCCCTGAGTGGGTCTAAAGAGGGAGAAATATAAAGAGCAGGTGTCATCAGCACATGGTGGAAACCACAGTCCTCAGCTCCATCGTCACCCTCCTAGAGGCACTGCATATACAGGGAGCACAAAGGGCTGACCGGCATAGCCCTGTGGGAAGACCTCACACCAGAGTTCCTCTGTATGAGAGAGACAGAGCTGCCCAGATAGACCCTGCTACCACTCGTGGCAGGACCAAAAACAGCCAAAGAGCATGGAGACACCTGGGAATGTTGTCATGGTACCCTTGTTCTTCAGCCTAGTCAAAAGCAGATCAGTAGCAAACACTGCCCTGGGCAATCTCTAGGATTAATGTTGTATCAACAGAGACTTAAGTGTTGTAGTTACTGTGTGGTAGAGATTTCCACCCAGTCTCCCCACCGGACACTCCAAAACCAGGGGATTTGAAATGGTCTAAGGACTGGAGTGACTGTCAATGATTGTCCCCTATCTCAAGTCACCAGACCCCAAGCCTTTCTAATGGCTTCACATCTTTCAAGACATCTTAATCATGCAATGATTGCATTGTTTGAATCAGTTCATTCTAGTCCCGACACATCCCAATTTGCATACTATTTTGTGTTCCCAGTTCTGTCATTAATGTTTAATGCCTTAATTCAGCCATCAATCCCCACTCAGCAAAATGATTCAGCTAAAGCACATATTTAAAGTTAAGCACATTCTTAAACACTTTGCTGAAATGAAGGGGTCTCACACACATGCTGACATGCTTTGCTGAACCAGGTCTGCATGGACAAAAGAGTTCACTTGCCATAGGTACTGCGGAGAGGAGCCTTCCTCTTCCTCATGTGCCCTCATGTCGAAGTGTGCAGCTTGTGAAGGACATAGAGTATAACACAGAGTTATTCTATAACGTCTGTTATTCTATAACTTAGAGTTTTCTGTAACATCAAAGCATTATATTCAAGGAGAAGGTGATTGCAATCCTATTTTGGTTTTGCTCCAAATGTCATGATGCAACCAGATATAATCTTTTGTATTTTCTGACTTCTGTCAAGTTGATTTATCTTAACCTAAAATTTTAAAAGTAGCTAGGACTCCGAAGATCTCCCTTCGCAGTAAGCTGATCAGATTGACATAATGTCTGATCACTGGCATTATTCAGATCTCAAAGGAAGTAAAAGTCAGTTAACTTTTGCACAGATGTTATTTCATCCCTGGCAGGTCAACTAGTAGAGATTAAAAAAAAAAAAAAGCACCACCAAAAAAAACCCCAAACCAACAAAACATACTGATTGATTTCTCAAAGCAGAATATTTACCTTTGTCCACCAGGATTCTTACCCCAACACTGACCAAATTGTTTTAACTTTTCATATTGAAAATTTGATAGTATGTTGTTCCAGGGCCTTGGTTTGGTGCGTGGCAGGGAGGGATTTGTTTGGGTTTTTTTACTTTTCAACCTCTTTTACTCATTTCTTTTTACAAGAGAGTGAATTAAATAAATACCATAGAGGCCTTTTCAACTCTAGAGGAATACAATTTATTACAGTCACATATTTTTCGCTGCGGGTAGTGGTGGAAGCAGTAGTGGATTCTTTCACGACTGTTTTATACATACTTTAGCTTAAGTGCTTAAAAATCTTATAAGGCACTTATTTTAAACATTTTAAGTATTTGAGAGATGTTACCACTTTATTGTTCCTTTACAAGGCAGCTGTTTCCAGCAATAGCTCCTACATGGTCTGTTTACCTCTACAGCAAAAAGTAACTCACAAGGTGTCCAAATCTCTTGAGTACAGTGGGGGTGAGAGGAGGGACTAATCTGACGAGGCAATTTTGTGCTAAAGACACTCATTGCAACATTTTGGAGTTGTCTGTTACCTCAAAGTTTGATTTAAATTTGTCCTAGTTATGGGTGCAAGTCAGAGGAAAGGAGTTTTCTGTAGCACACCTTTTAATCAGTTCAACCATACTCCCAATTTTAGGTCAAAATTTTGTGCAGTTAAAGTGCATGTTCATTAAATACTCTTTCGTTTTACGCAAGGAGGATGTCCATGACAGCAATAAACAGCTTTGCAACTTTCAGCTTATGCAAGAATGAAGACTTACTACAGCTTGACCTGGATTAAATTGAAGAAGCAGATTTCAGGTTTTCAGTCAAATTCTACTAGCAGCCTAGTATTTGAAATCAGAATCCCCCTTCTCTCCCCGCCCTGGCAAAGTATTAAATTCATTAGAAAGGTTAAAGAGACATTTTCCCAAAAAACTGGAAAAACCCTGATCAAATAATAGGAGTGTCAAGACCTGAACAGCACACAAATCCACCTATCCTGTTATTGTGATCTGGAAATTGGGCGGGAGAAATTCTGTGACCTACTTTATATGTCTCAAGCCACTGCCAGTAACTGGACAGTTTCTTTGAGCAGCATTTGCTTCCTCTCATCAAAACTTTTCTGAGCAGTAGGTGTTGCCCAGGGACTTTCTGGTCTGTGTGACTCCCCTTGCTTTCAGTCTGTCACCACAGAAATAGTCCATTTACCACATTTCAGTTTTAGATGTAAATATTTTTTAGTTTTTGAGGTTTTGTTTTGTTAGTTGTAAATATTTTTTTCCTGCTAAGGCATCCTTGGGCCCGGGGGGCTCCACGAACTTTGTGGAGTTTCAGATAGGCGCAGAAAGCTAGTTGTTGGCCATGAACCTTGACAACTATGACTGAGACCGAGAGCCACATGCAAACACGTAAGCAAGCCAGTTGTTGGAAACTGGAGATGAGGTTTCCTCTCCCCCAGGTACAGGGAGTGGAAGGCACTGCTGTGACTGCAGTGTGGCCAGGCACACCTGAATCAGCAGTGAGCGTGCCAGGCGCCGGCACGGCTGCAGTCTCGTAGGGGCAGCACCGTCTTCAGCATCTGCCGGAAAACCCACCTCAGAAGCTCCGTAAGTACTTACATGGCAAAACCACACAGATCTTACGACTGCTGCAATATGACTGCTGCTGGTTCTTAACGACAGCCAGTTTAAAGTAATTTAAATAAATAGGCTTTCACTCTGCAGTGTTTGCAGGAGTATTTGATGTGTAAACTGAATGTCCCACAGAGAAGGTCAGTTGACCATGGAGACACAAAACCAGACAACTAAGAACTGTAACTTCCACAATAGGTTATTAACTACCTTTATTGATGACAGATTGTACTTGTTACAATGTGTATACTAACCTATGTTTTGGGCAGACATCATTTTCAAGGCTTGGTTTTGGGGCCCTGTGAGCGAGTAGCATCTTCCCATGGGGTTCTCAACACAGCGCGAGGCGTTGCAGATTAAAAGCAACATGTATTATACATGACATCGGTGTGCACTGCTCCTCAAAAGCAAGCTACAGTGAGGGACTAGAAAACCAGCAACCTTCCACCAAAAACTCCTCTTTCCTCATTCCTCTTTCCTGTCCCCCCCTGTCTTTAATATTGCTGTCCTCTGACATGATGGCTTTGGTTGCCTTCCCATAACAAAGCAAGCCAGCTTGTTTGTGTCATACGTGGGCTTTCAGCAGCTAATTAACATGAGGAAGCCATGGGAGTTTTCTGAGAAGCTGAGCTCTGATGTAACCCAATGCCATCCACTAGGAAGCTTTTAGACGCTCCAGCCATACATAATTTATTTTCGTCAGTCACATGGCAGTAAAGCTCAGTTTGCATAATGGATACTTGCAATGGAAAAGCGCTTACAGGGTTTCAGTGGTGCAGACAGCCCTTTCATCTATCTATATCAAAGAGAAATTAAACAATTATGGGAGTTTACTGCATTCTTGTAGAAAACTCTGAAAATAACGTTTTAAAGGCGTGCAAAACCCATTAAGGCAGCACTTCGGCTATTCAAATGCACTGCCGCACAATTGTTCATTTACGCCTCTTTCCGGCGTCTTTGTGCCTCCTGATTTACACGCAATTCATGTTCTCACCTGCAGTTCCTCTAAAATTCCCATTTGGCCACAGAGGACTCGGTGCCAGGGAAGCCCGCGTCCCGGCTGGCGTTCGCCCCGGGGCGGCAGGTCGCCCTGAGCCCTCCCCTGCATGGGGGCAGGATCCACGCCCCCCACCCGCCCCAGGTCCCCGGTCCCCGGGGCAGGGATGTGCGGCGGGTGGCGGGGCGGGGGGGACACGGGGTCCCGCCACCGGGAACCGGCTCCGTCGGCGGCGCGCGGCCGCTCGCCACCCCGCCGGCCGGTAGCCAACGGCTCCGAGCGGCCCCGAACGGCCCGAACGGCCTCGCCCGGGATGGCCGAGGGCAGCCCCACCTCCCTCCTGCATCTCTCCATCGTCCGCTGGTGGGTGCCGGGGACCGGGGCGGATGGGGAGGCCCCGGCCGGAGGGGGGGCAGCGGGGGAAGGTGGTGCGGCTGGTCTGCTCTCGCCCCCCCGCGACTTGCCGGGGAGGCTGGCAGGACCTCCCGGGTGGGCTTACTACAGGGAGGGGTGGAATCCGACTTTTAACACTTGTCTGGTAGGACAAGAGTCTGGTTGGTTGTAAAGGCCCCATCACAGAGTGACAGAATCACAGAATGGTTCCGGTTGGAAAGGACCTTAAAGATCATCCATTTCCAAGCCCCCTGCCCTGGGCAGGGACACCTCCCACTAGACCAGGCTGCTCAAAGCCCCATCCAGCCTGGCCCTGAACACTTCCAGGGATGGGGCATCCACAACTTCCCTAGGCCACCAGTTCCACTGCCTCACCACCCGCACGGTAAAGAATTTCTTCCTGATACCTAATCTAGATCTACCCTCTCTCAATTTAAAACCATTACCCCTCGTCCTATTGCTACATGGCCTTGCAAACAGTCCCTCCCCATCTTTCCTGTAGGCCCCCTTTAGGTACTGGAAGGCTGCTATAAGGTCACCTTGGAGCCTTCTCTTCTCCAGGCTGAACAACTCCAACTGTCTCAGCCTGCCTTCCTAGGAGAGGCGCTCCACCCCTCTGATCATCATGACTGCCATAAACGACGCCATGAAAGCAGGGACATTTCCCTGAAAGTCCATCTCCTGCCACAAGTCTTACTGATGTGGAGGTGGTTTGATGTGGGGGAAAGGGGTTTTTGTCTCAGCCTACCCACTCATTGGGATCTGGCCCCTGGGCTGCCATCTACTTGACGTGATGCTGCAGTGCAGGTGGTGAGGACCATCCCTGGCTGGATCACTTGTGGCTGATGTGCTCTTACAGCGGCCCGTGGCATACTGAGTGATTGATGTTCTCCAAGGTTATGTTTCCTTGAGGCGAAGGTAATGGTCAAACTCCCTAGTAAGACAGGTACATTCTGTGGTGGAATAAGGTTGTCACCATCATTTTGTTGTGCTTTGAGAAGAGCGTCATCTGCCGTGTGACAGCCAAAGAGAAACCAGGGTTACTTTCCTACTTTCACCAAGCACAGCTGAGTGCAGCTAGAAAGCAGCGTTGAAGCTTTGTGTGAAACAGCAACAACAGGTACAAGCGAACTTTTAACTTGACAGCAAGTAGTCTTCCATCTTTTTATTCCCCCTCTCAGTAATACCTGAGCAGCAGGAGTTATTCTGTGCTTCCTCTGTGATATAGATACCACTACTCTCATTTTAAACAGATTAAAGGAAAAGATTCATCCAAGGTCATCCAACAAGTCTGAGACACTGCATGACACTGAATCACAAACAATCCCTGAAAGGATGAACCAATGATTTTTTCGTCACAACAACTTTCTGAAACACCTTTTCATGTTTTGAAAATTTTTAAATATTTAGCTTCCTTTTACGGTTGGTGCATTAACAATAGCAAACCAGATTTTGGTCCAGAAATGGTTTAACAGCAGACTTGTGAACTTGTACAATGGCCTGGCTGCCAAAGGTTCACATATAACAGGTGGCAAACCCCAAAAACCTGGAGTCCATTTGAGGTCTGAGAACCGATCAGATAACAATCCCAAAGGAAATTGTGGATAGAATGTAGTAGGTAAATGGAGATCTTTCCCCGTGTGCTCTTTCTTTAGCCTCCATCTTTCTCCCTTACCACTCTTTCCTTTTGCTTTTGTTGTCTTTATTAACAGTTTTGTTTTGATGCACGCCATAAACACACAGGTTTTGAGAACCTCAAGGCTAATAGGCAAGAAGATGAGCACTCTGCTCTTTTCTGTGTGGATTTTTTTTCCTGATAGACAGTATTTTTGTATTATGTGTCAGCACTAAGAATGTGTTTGACTTGTTATTTGAAAAAGGCTGGCAGTTTAATAGCTGACAAATTCACGAAATGGAATTCCCAAATATTTTGTCACTAAATAGTTAAATGCTGAGGCAAAACTATTGGCAGAAACCAGCTACTGAAGCATGAATTAATTTCTGCAGCACTTCCAGTGACTCTTGTGGTGTTATAGTAAGGATGGATTTGGACTTAGGTTTAATCCCCTCCGGGACTGCTCAATTATGAAGGGTTTTGAGAAGGTTGCTCTAGAAGAAACGAGCATTTCTGCCTGCTGGAAGGCAGAGCTCAGTCAGGACTCTTATCTAGAATAAATTTCATTTACGTTTCAGCCCCATAATGGGAAATATCCCATTAGCACAGCAGATCCCTGATCTTCCGTGCAGGTTCCTGCTCATGTCTAGCCATGAAGACTTTGCTGTTGGGTGGTGGGGCTGGATGTGGTGAGGAGCCAGCACAAGCGCAGCCCCAGCGCTCGGCAGCAGCAGCCTCTTGGCTTGGTGGATGAGAAGATGGGCTCCAAGGAGGTAAAAGCGAGGTATTTTGGGGCCTTTTGCTAGGGAGAGGGAAACCTGGAAGAGGCAGTCAGCCTTCTTCCCTGGAGACAGGGGAGGAGGCATGAATAAAAGGTGAGGCAGACACCATCAGACTGCACAGCGATCACGGTCTTGCTCAGTCTGTTCTAGCGAGCCAGTTTACTGAAGACCTTATCCTCTGTCTCCTGCCAATACCGGTAATACAGAAAAATAAACACTGGGTCGCCTGAAATCAGGCTGCTAATAAAAGAGAGGATGCTGATTTAAAATCCAACGGGCTTATCTCACCTGGTGATTGTGAAAAGTCTGCTTTCCCAACCAGCTCGATTATCAGTAAAGACACAGTGAGTAACTGGCACTGTGCTGCACTAGCATTCATCTGATAAATTAATTAAATATGCATACATCACTCGGTATAACGGAAGCAGAGTCACAGTAAGAAAACACTGTCATACGATCAGCGTGTCATGCTTTGAAAATTAATCTCTCTGCTTCTTTGCTCCAGCTTTGCTCCTGTATTTGTACTGCAGGAGGCTATTATCTTCTGACATCGAAACCATTGGCATTATCTCATAATTAAAGGTCTTTTTTTTTCTGGTGAAGGTAATACCTTAGGCTAATAAGTAACTAGGTTTACGTCTTCCTTACCTTATTCACACAAGTAGTTGCATTGACTTGACTATGACCATTCTGATAAGCAGGGTGAGTAAGGAATTCGGCCAAAGGATGAGTATTTAAACACCTAAACCAGTTTCAGTCCTGGCAGTTCTGTTACATAGTAACCATAAATAAAAATTCTGTTCTCTTGTTAAACTTGTGCTAAAATCAGTGAGGTTGTATGAGAACAGAATTTGGTCTTTCATAGTTTGTGGACTCTCTGTCCTAAACCATCATATCAGACATTTCAGATGGAAAAATGCTCATCATATTATCTTTGGTATGGTGGAGACCTCTATAATTAGAAGATCAGATCAAAGTTACATCCTGTTAGAGAGATGTTAATATTTTGTGTATTGGTGTTAATGTTGTAATGATATTACTAAGCTGTATTTTTTTATTAAAAACTATGCGATCTAGTTCATTTATTAGCAGAGTCACCCATGACCTCTCTTACACTCTGGAAACCAGGAAAGTAGAATTTAAAAAATTAAAAACAAACATAGAATATATATCTATTTTTTATGTATATAAGATGTATATTTTTTTCCCAGAATACAGATTAACATAGAAGTAGTAGCTCTTTTTTTTGATTCTACACTTCTGTAAAATCAGAGTAACTATTACAGAGTTCACCGTAAACCTGGTGAGCTATTACAATCACAAGCTAAAAGCTCTTTCTTGCAATTCTAACATAAACCAATTGATGTTTTTTTTTTAAAGGATAGCTGATAATTTCTATTTGTGTGAAGGATGCACTGTACCCCGTTGGCTACTATACGAATTGTATATGGAAGGCTGCAGTCCAAATTCCAAGTATCAAGTAAATTCAGCCACCTTTGGAAAGGTACAGAGCAGATAGGATATATGAGATAAGAAGCAGAGATACCAAAACAGAAAAACTGATGATCAAATATACAGACTGCATAACAAAAGAAATTAAATAACAGAGAAGAATGAACATGTAATGTATTATGGTTGTGTCTTTTCTAACGTATTTCTGGTAAGCCGTCACATAGACACTGTCATACTAAAGAAAAGAGTATTCTTTGTGGTGGAGTTTGTTTTCTTCGGGGAACTGGTGTATGTTATACTAGCAAAGATTCCTTTTGCTAATATATTTTAGAAAGTTTTACTAAGGTAAACAGCACCAGGTTAATAAACTCATCCTGGGGAGCTGATTCTTCTGTCTTTAAAAGATCCCTTTGATTGTTACATAATGTTATACTTTCCTTTTTAAATATACTTACAAAGATTTTGCTCCAAACACAAACTAAAAAAGTTGTTATAGAGTCATCCAAGCAAAACAAATGCAGATGTAAAACCCAATCTCCTTCAAACAGTTCCACTTTTCTAACACGTGGAGGTTGGTACAATCCACAGAGCAATTATCACTTAGAAATCCCGATTGCAACAAACACTCATAGCTATTCAACTCTATTTAACAAATTAAGAAAGACTATTTGTTGCTCAAGACTTTTTGTTCAGAATTTCCTATTTTTACCACTAGTATTATTCTATTAGTGCCCATGGTAGAAGCTACTAAGCATTTTTTTAACACAAAACCAAAATAATTTAAGTAGGAGTTGTACCTGAAGTCAAATTAATTTGTGCAGATAACCTCATTTTATGAATCATTTATCTCAATTCAGTTGAATCTAATTTTTTTCTTACTGGGTAGGTTAAATCACTCTTACTTACAATTAAGATTTGAGTGAGTGATCCAGCGTGATTTATTACCATAGCTTAATGGATCATCGCCCATCAGCCGAGCCCATGGGTAGAATTTGACTGGCTCAAGGTAGGCATCTGTTGTGAAGCTAGTCACCTTAAAACCTCTTGGTAGTCAATGGAGAGAAATAAGTATTTACATTTGATTCCTCTCACCCTAAATGAGTCATCTCAGGCAGCTCAGATGAATGTGCCTCGGAACTGCCTGTTTTTCTCCATTGTCTACAGAGTCTGCAGTGACTAGCTTAGACGTCTCTACCTTGTAACCATGTAGGTTAAGATTAATCCCACCCTGACCGTACACTCTCAGGTGCTCCAGAATGATGGAGTTACCACCCGTAAGATAAGCCTTCTTGTGGTTTAAGTTAATGCATTTTACTTTTAAGTTGGGACAGGCATGGGTGAAGCATGAGTCTGGTCACGCAGGAGAGCTTAGCTGATGAGCCATAGCTGCTATAGGTTGGTGCTTGCAACCGTTTGCTCACAGCCTTAACCGACCCCAGTGCATTGGGGTGCAAGTTAACACATCCCAAGTGAGCAAGCTGGGGTGCAGCTCCCCAGTGGCTGGAAATGGTCTGGCCGTCTGCAGCAGGAGGTGGGACCGTGCAGCAAGAGGCTGAGGAGGGCAGGAACTGCAGCAACGCTGGTTTAACTAAAGGTGCACATGTCAACGGTTACCACGGCCTAGCTAATGGGCTGAGCTGTTAATAATCCATCAAGCTGCAGTAACCTGACTGCATTACATGCGTGTGGACTGTAAGGGCTTCCATCAAGCTGCAGTAACCTGAGTGCATTACACGCGTGTGGACTGTAAGGACTTCTGCAGTCAAGTCCCGTGTGAAACAAACCGTGATGATTTAAGACACGACCAAACTCACCTGCCCTATCCCTCTGCCCAGATACGCCGCTGTCTCTGTAGAAGGGGCAGTGGGAAGAAGTATGTGCCTCATGCCACAGAACCCCCAGTTTCACAGTCTGTCCTTGTAGGAAAATGGGATTATGCTAAAATACCAGTTTGAGAAAGGGATCAGCTGGGGTGGGTGCACACAGAAACATGCAAAGAATAGGACCACTCTAACACTGTTACCACTGGAGGTGCACGCCAGTCTGAGTTGGGGAAATTTGCCTTTTAGCAGGCTTTTGGACCAGCAAAATGCACTTTGCACAAAGTCCAAGCTTTGCACTGGAGGCACCCCTCACTCCTCACTAACGTTGAATACTTGATCCTCTGTTCCTGCTATATGGGGACTGTTAGCTCCAGCTGTCCTGGGTTAGTCTCTGTCTTCACGGAACAGCTCATGCAGAGGAATCGCAGTGAAGTGGATTACAACCCCGACAGTATCTTATTACTTCGTAGTGCCTAACCTTGACAGATGCTGCGTGACCTCAGTCCACATTTACCACCATGGTGGTCAAAGGGTTGCTTTGCAGCTTGATGATTCGGGTCCTTTTAAAACAGATCTTTTAAGTCAGGCCCTACCCTGCAAGTACTCCTCGCAAGTAGGTGTAGTAGAGTAGGTGAAGTCCCTTGTGTGAGTAAGTCCTACTCGAACGAGTAAGGCTTGCAGGTCTGGCAGAGTACTGGAGAATCGCGGCACCTTTGAGTTCCCCTGGCTGATATAACCTACCTGATCGCAGGTGGTTTCCTGGTGTGTTTCAGTGCAAGGTAAACCAGACCAGTCTAAAATTTCCTACCTGAGGGAGGTAATCCCTTAACTAACTTAGATTTCGATCCCCAAAAGCCTGACTGTGTTCATTTCAACGGTTACATTTGAGAGGTGTGTAAGAACAGGTAATATCCTGCAGATGATGGAAAGCAAAAGTGAGCAAGGAGAAAAAAATGCAGCAGATATGTTTTTGTGTTTTAGAATGAATTTACCAAGTATCTCTAATTTTCTGTTTGGTTTTTTTTTTTTTTAGCTTATTCGGTTAGTTTTCCCTGGTCTGGGGACAAGAAGGCTGGGCACAAGAGGGAGTACCAGGTAATGATTTTGCTACCTTTGTTTGAAAATGCTATTTATAACTGTTCTAATAAAATCTAAAAATGGCTGAATTTTCAGCTCCAGCACTGTAATACGGCAGCTGAATAGTTGGTTGCAAGTCTGTAATACATTGCAAGATCCAGAGTGATTCGTGACATCACCAAGTACATTAAAATAGAGTGAATTCCCTGAAAATCACCACATCAGAGCTGCATTGGTAGGGCAGGAATTCCAGATCAGACCGGTTTTTAAAAAATCAGCACTTTGAGTTATAATAGCTTTTACAACGTGGCTTGCGTGAGGCATCTGCCAGACATCACAACCTTACTCAGAGCTCTTGGGACACGGGGTCGGGAAAGCCTGGCGCCAGGACGCATGGGGGCAGCAGCCATGATTAATGTCTGTGTTGTGCATTTCATCCTTGCACGTATCTGTGGAGTGACCCAGCATGTACTGGTGGTGACTGGAAATGTTGTAAACAGTTTAAAAGCATTTAAATCAGACCACCTCAGATCCTCTTCCTACATTCCTCTCTTTTCCCTCCCCTCTCTTCTTCTAGGGCACAGAGAGTTTGATACTCTTTCATTGATTCAATGTCCTAACTTAGAACCACACTCGGAACATCCAGACTGGAAAAAGGGATGTTTTAAGGGCATTGAGACACAGCAATTTTACAAGCATTTTGAGTAGCTGTCAAGTACTGGCTTTGAGACAAACATGCCCTTACTTGATCTGCGACTTTTCTCCACCAGTCTGGACTTGCTATCAGCTTGATCCAGAGAGATCCTTTATTTTGGGAGCGCCTCACCGCAGACACTCCCAGGCTTCTCCTCATAGCTGGCAGGATTTGGGATGGTGCGTGATAGCCCCCAGCCTCCATGCTCTCTCTTCCCCATCAGCAGAAGGTTACCCTCTGCTGGCTGCTGGTGGCCTGGAACCACAGCACTGCTCCCCTGGCTTCCCAGTGACCCAGCCAGGGAAGAGCCAGCTGGTAGCACCTGGAGAGCAGGGATGGTGACTCTGCTGCTCACTGAAGTCAGGATAAACCTTAGAGAAGGTCTGGTGAGTTTCTTGGGTTTTAGCTTGCCATGACCACTGACGGGCAATCCAGTTCCTAAGCTACTGTGAATGGCTGTGGAACAACTGCACTAAATCCTTCAGCTTCCCTGGGGATACGGGGACCTCTGTCAGCTGAGACTCTGGTTCCTGACTTCTCTCGCTGCCTTGTACAAATCTGTTGCACCTCCATTCACTGGCTTAATTTTTTTTGTTTAGAAGAAGGTATCGTTCTGGGGCAAAAACTGTTAAAAAGAGTTGGTAAAGAGTTTGTGCAATTACCTTCTGTTGGGGAAAATAAATTTTCAACATAATTTAAAAAAACAAATGTAGCTTTCTTTACTTGGTCTTTTCTTGTTTAAATAGGATGATCATCTGACCTCAAAGGAGGAATCTGAATTACTTGCTGACTTCTTGAAAATCATATGCTTGTCTGTTCATATTTTTTTTTATTTTCTAGGTATCATTATGATGGAATAGCTATCAAGAAGGACTCTTCCTTTTATGCACTCTATTGCTCTCTTCTGTCTGAAAAAAATCATCACAGGTTTGTTTTTTAAATGTTTTAATCATAAAATGTCACATGACAGTCTGTATATTGTCTCCATATAAAAGTCTGTAAATCATCTGTTGAACACTGACAACGATATTATATTTTTTCTTATTATTATACACACTATAAACGTGCCGTGTCCGAATAGAGAAGCCCAATTTTGAAAACATGTCCTGCCTAATGGCACTTCCTTGAATTGGACATTTTAGCCATGTAGATCTTAAGAGCAGGAACTCCTGCCAAACCTAAAAGAGGAGCTTAATATAGTCAGACTGTAAATGGGAGCTCAAATAAACATATTGACAATTGCTTCATGACCTTCCTTATTAAACAGTAGGCTGAAGAGAAGTATAAATGACTGCACTGTTTTGAAGAGTGCTACACTCAATCATGCTATCAGGGTTTTTTTACTACTTGAAACAATGAGGTATATTACTTTGAAAATACTTCCTTCACTTTGTTTTAAAATTTCAGGTTTGAAAATCACCTCTTGTAAGGGAACACCAATGAGAAAATATATAAGACGAGTTGCAATTTATTGCAAAAATTAAAAGCCTGAAAATAATTGATGAATGTAAAATACTTTGGCAGACTAAACTGTAGACACGAACACATTGGTTCTCATGGTTAAGCTCATGGTTGAGATAAAGAAACCACAGGTTTGACTTTCTCGCCAGAAAGAAGGAAGGGAAAGGCTGCCACTGCTTTGTGGTTTTACATTCCTTTTAAATGCACAGAAGAAAAATAGGTGCAGCTGATGGCTTGGACTTTGGAGACCAGACTCATATCCTCACTCTCTTACAGACTTGTACTTGTGTATACAGATAAATTCTGTACTTTGGTTTCCATTCATTAACATGGAGATACAGCATTTTTCTGTAGCATGAATGTTGGAGGGATAGAAGTCAGCCTATTAAGCACCTTGATATTCTGGTGGTGATGAAAGCTGTTTCAGTGCCTTTGGTATTTTACATGATAGTTACTTAATTGAATGCATGCTCTGTGAGAGAACGGAAGAATTATACCTAGAGGTCTGTTGCTTTCCTCCATGGGCTTTATAGCAGAGTAATGTTGCAGAAGTCCATAGAGTGACAACAGTAAAGAATGGGACAGGGCAGAGGATCAGGTTCTGCAGATGATCAAGTGGCAATCAGTCGTTGTGAGACCAAACAAATTATTTATAGGCAACTCGAGGCTCCTTTCCCATGAGATCCTGACTGAAGTGATATCCCCCGCTACTCGTGCACCCAGGATAACCAGAACAGGCCTAAGATTTGATGTCCGTAACAGGGAAAGGTCTTGGCCACTGTTCAAGGAACTTTGCAGGTCTATAACTGGCTCTCTTCTTCAGGGAAAGAAGGGTGTTTCCCTGAAGTTTCACTTGGAGACAGCAAGCTTGCTGAGTGTAGTAGGAGAGCTGCTAGTTCTGGTCATAGAAGAGATAAGAGAGAGAACAGAACAATATGAATTGTTGCTCTTTTTCCTCACAGCATAGAAACACGGAGTAAAATTACAGAAAGTATGAGGAACCAAAGACACAATGTTGGCTAAGTCCAGGACAGGTGCAGAAACAAGGCCTTTAGCCACTGCTGGCAGCCAGAAGCACCATGTATGCTAGCACAGCTTCTGTCCTTGGCCACCTCACAGAAATGAGCCATGTTCCCTGACGAGCTGAGGAACACGCTACAAGCCATGCCCAACCATAGACGAGCTGCTGCGCTCCTTCTCCACCAGCTGCCAGAGGTGCCTGCCTGGACACCTACACCTAAAAAACTATATTTTATTTGGTCAAACCAAGGAAAAGGAGGTGTATTCCAGGGAAAGAGCTGACATCACCAGCCATATAATGATCTTGATATAGTTTCTTGGGATAACTTTTCAGATTTAAAAAAATCAAAATATAAAGACTGTATTCAGACAAAGGCCATCTTCTGAGTTGCAATAGAAAAGTCTCTTGACTACAAAATTATCTTGTCTGACGCTTCCTTCATTGAAGACAGTTGTAAGAAGCCACTAAGTTGATGTGTGACTCCAGACAGCTGAAATTAGAACAGCTTCCACTCTAAATGCTGCCACATGTCCCTGTCCCAAGCCAACGTGCACACCCGCAACATCTGGACAGCCAGGGGTCACAATTGCTTCTTGTGTCTGTTAAAGGGCAGCAGGAATAAAAAGGAGAGAAAGTAGTAAAAAAGCACAAAAAACCCCGCAACCAGAGATGTATGAATAGCACAATTAAAAAATAAAAAAATAAAATTAGGCCACATACAAAATAAGCAGCAGCTTCAACCAAATAAGTGAGTTTGTTTCCATCTGGATTTAGGATTTTGTTCATACTTTGCAAATAAATAGGAACGCATCAAGGAAATACCTCATCTTTACTGTCCTGTCAATACAGTTCAGTACTTTTTGAAATTAGAATTAATTTTTCATGATCCAGTGAAGTTGATAAAGCCAGCAATGGCAAATTCTGGATTATTTTTTTTTTAATTAGAAAATTGAAATTTAGAAAAAGAGTAATGAAAACTTGAAGACTGTTCTATCTGCAACAACTATTGCTGCCTCCCATGCCTGAATAGAGTCCAACATGCAGATGCTTTTTCTGTTGCAACTATCTGAGGGGAAAGTGGGGCCGGGAGCCCAGTTGAGAGACCGAGGCATCCACCTAACCTACTGGTTGGTGAAGAAAGGGGTGATTTCAAAACTATGATCCACTGTCTCTAATTACTGAAAAGAATATTTCTTGACCATATTGAGAGAGTCGGCAATTGACATGGTGCTGGTAATGAGGAACTAGGTCTGTGAAGGATCTGGCGGCTTGGGAGCTTTGCTTGTTGGTGTAATAGAAATGGCAGCATGATTATAATGGTTTGCCTTTGACTACAAAGAAGGCATTTGCCTTTTGATAGTCAGTAGGGCCTCATACGTGTCAGTTGGCTGAGTTGGACTGATGAAAGTTGGATGCTCTTATACGGCACCTGTGAGTTGGTTTGTTTAGAAATCTTGGAATTTTTGAAGATACGTGAACCACGGCACTGATGATGATGTAGTGAAAGAAGTGTAAATAAACACAACTGTACCCAATGAGGTCTCCAAATGGATTGCAGAGATTTAAGGGAATATGGTATTTTCTGATTTGCATTACAATAGGGTGCCCTCTAGGAATGAGAGCTTTGAGGATGAGCTCTCCCTAAAATGGTACTTGTTCTGGTAAATCAAGGAGGTTTAGAGTATGACAGTGTTAAAAAATGCCAGCAAATTTTGGCTTCATAAGAGTTAGTTTATGATTTTAGTAATAGGGACGGTTTGGGCTTCTGACTTTCTAGTGAAGCAAACCCACGATTTTTTACTAAAAAAAACTGATATCATTCTAGCAAATTAGCTTTCTAATCTCAGTGTAATCTGACAGTCAACAGCACGCACATTCGCCACTCTCCCTCTCATTTTTCCTTTGTCCTTTGCGTTCACCTCCTCTTTTAAGTCTTTTCATCATCCCCACCATTATGTTTCCCGTTTTAGCTCTAGTTCCCACCCCGTAGCATCATCCAAACTCTGCAAGACACATGGTGAAAACCCTCGTGATTTTGCTGTCACCCGTTTTCCCCTTCTCCCACCCACCTCTTCTTTAATGTGTCCTGTCTTTACCCAGGCACCGCTCTCCTGGGGAAGCGAGCAGCTCTGCCTGGCAGCCAAGCACCCCTGCGGGCACCAGGTGAGTCCCAACCACCTTTGCTAACAGCAGGAGGACATAGATGTTTGCTTTATGTAGGTATTTGCACTTAACGGCCAGCGAGCTGCTAGGGCGCGGGAGGACCCACGCAGCATCCCTTCTCACACCTCGCCGTCCCCGCATCGGGGGGAGCGGGGAGCCAGCCCAGCTAAGGAGCCAGCCCACTGGAGGAGAGCAATGCTGGTACGTGTTGCCATAGCAGCAGCAGCAGCAGAAGATACAGCTGGCCGCCTTCTCGGGGAGAGCAGGAGCTGGAAAATATTCATTAATTTTGTTTCACAGGCTTTAGAAATCTGCAGGAAGGACCCGTTTGAAAGAAGCATTATGAAACATGTCTACTTACACCTTCTTCCCTTTGTCCAGCCACCAACTCCAAAACGTCTGGGAGAGTTGATAGCGTTACCAAACATACCCAACATGAATGCTGTGCCCTGTCTTGGGCGGCCAGTTTGGCTGTTTCACTGGAGCGCTGCCTTCATGGCAGGAAGTAGTGGCAGAGGGAAAGGTAATTTTTCAGGTGGCAAGGGTCCGTTTGATGGACAGCGAGAGGAAGCATTTTGAGTGGGTTGAGTTTCCAAACAGATAAGCTGTTACATTTTGTCCCCTCTCCCTTCAGGACGGATAGGGGTACCCTGGTTTATAATATATCACAGCACTGAAACCAAGCGGCCAGGATCTGATTAGATGGCCCGAGTGTTAGCAGTCACCAGTGGAAGCACATTTTGGGCAAAACTCCTGCCCAACACCCTTCAAAACAGCCGAGTCTAAAAGGACCCTGGAGTTTGAAATGCCTTCACAGACAGTGAGCAGGTGTCAGCAGCAGATGGGGGCTTGACTGGAGGAATCCAAATCTCACAGCACGTCCCTTTTACTAGCAAAATTCCTCTCCCTCCTGTAGGATTAGCCTCAGCAAAACAGGCAGGGAGAGAGGCAGGAGATGGTAAAGCAAGAAAGCAGCCTATTGTGCCTGCATCCCTGGCTTTTCGGCCAAAAGCCTTTGCAGGTCCAGGTGAATTCTGACCATGTGGAACATCACGGCAGGCTTGCAAAGTAAATGGGGGACAACTGGAAAAAAAGCCATCTAAACTGACACAGCGTGTAGAAAATGGAGTTACTGTGAAATCAAAGCACAAGGATGATTATGCTTTCATTATTTGTGTGTTTATAATTATTATCATTCCAAACAAACTGCAACTACAGACACAAACCCATGATTTTGCAAGAAGTTGGAAGACATTGCCCTATTAAATGGCTAATACCTTGCCATCTTTATAATGAATGGTTCAGTTTTACCTTAAAATTAAGAAATTGGTCTTCAGACTTGTTAGAAAATCATAGGGCTGCTGAATCGCAGAAAAGAGAGTGGGGGTTCTTTCCCAAACACAATGCTCCAATCTAGTGCACTCTATCCAGTTTGAGCTCATTTTCTTACTAAATACAGAATAAATTGGTGAGCTTTTTAAAGTTTGGGTTTTTTTCTTTTGTTTTTTTTTTTCTGTTGTATATTTTACCACAGTGGGAACGCCTGCAGTTATGGAGATGCAGCTGATTACAAGGGCAAAAGCCAAAAAAAAAGAACAGTGAGTTTCAGATACATTAAGATACATTAGACTTACAACAAAATGTCTATCTGTGTGTTTAATTTGTACTGCTATATAATATGCTCTGATGAAATGCAGTTAACCCATCATCTTCTTCAAAATAACCTTTGCCTGCCTAATCTCACTAAATGCTTACTCCCCCCACTCCTATTTCACCTGGTAGCTAAATATTTTTCTTCTCTTAACGTCATCTCCAATAATTTTATCTCTGCTGAGAGTGGAAATTGTGGCTGACAGCCCAGGTTTTGAGTATTAGGGGAGCTAGTGGGGCACAACCTTCCTTGCCTGAGGCCCACGGTAACAGACCCTGCTGAGCCGGTGTCTTTTCAATGCGCTCGGAGCTTGTCGGCACGACAAGTGTTTAAACACTAGGAAATGATTAAGAAAAAAAGAGCACAACCCCTGCTCACTGAGAAGGGCAGACGCGAGCCTAACCTGTGGCACTTCTCCCATAAGCGCGCTGTCGTGGGGTGTCTTCACACCAGGGTTGCTGGAAGTCAGCAGAGCCTGAGCAACAAACTTACGTGGACCAAAGTGTGGAAAAAAGGAGAGGCTGGATGCCTGTCTTATTTTTACAGGGCACAAGGGTGTGGTAATGAGTGCTCTGAAGTGGATGTAACGACAGCTGATGAGAAATGCGCTGTCACCCCGACAGCAGAGCCAACTATCTGCAGCCTTATTTAGAAGGTTACAACTGTGACATGAGTGCTATAGAACACATATGTGGAAGATATGTATAGCATTAAATATTCACCGGTTTTGAAAAGAAATTCAGGTACTATTTGGGATTGAAACATTTAGTCAACCATGCTTGTTTCTTTCATCCACCCCTACTTTCTAAAAAAAAAGGACAAGCATTCCTCTGAAGAAATACATCCTGTTAAAAAATCGTGTTATACAATTTCAAGAAAGTACTTAATACCTTTAACAGAACTGACAAGATAACTGTGATCATCTTTTTATTTTTTTTTTATGGTTCAAAATAAATTCCGATGCATTGAGAGCAAGGATTTGCACTGTTCTCCATCTGTCATTTATCTGAAGACTGAACAAGAGAGATTTCAGTACCTTTGGCCTGAATTCTGCAGATTCTATCCTTGGGAGCAAGAGTTGGGGAAGAAATATTCCTATGAAATGGTATGTTCAAGTATTCAGTCATCAAGCTAGTTAGCTCTTTGCCTGTGTGATCTTTTTGTACCTTCTTTCTGGTCACCTTCTCCAGGTTGGGCTGCTTGCCAATGAGTACTACAGCTATTGTCAAGATATTTTACATATGGTGAGAGAGAAAGAGCTTGACAAGGTATGCCTTTGCTTTAATAACACTTATTCTGACAACAGCAAACAACTCCAAGGATAAAATTGTTTCTGTGTAGTTTATTTACTTGATGGTTTGATCTAAGGTTGATGTTAATTTATAGACAAAAGGAGCATTCAGTCAAATTATTTGGGAATTCTTAATTAAGACAACACGCTCTGAGAATCTGAGTTTGTAGGCATACCCTGAGCACTCCTGGCACATCAACAGGTCTGAGCCCAGCACAAAACACAAGGCCATGGAGACATGTCTTTCATTATATCCCCATATCCACGGAATAATTCTTTCTCTCCTCTTTCTTACGCTGCCTTGCGAGGTTCAGCTTGTTGGTCCGGGATGCTTCCATTTACACTGGAGCCCAGCCAGGATGGGGCCAGGCAAAAAGCCCAGCTCCACGGTCATTCTTTTTCTTCTGTGCTTATGTGTGTTGTTTTACTGAATTACACTTCACATTTCCCAAGTGTGAAACCTGTGAAAGTTCATAAAGGACTTTGTGTGACAGGTGGAAGCCTGTATCATGTCATTCTGGAGGTCTCTGCAGCCTGAAGGAATAGCACTGATGTCCATGCCAGATGTATGCCAGCTGTTCAGAAGCTATGATAGGCAGCTATTCAAGGTACTGTAGACACACTTGTTTGTTGCCATTATGTTATCATGTGTTTGTCTCTTTTTGGTAGTTGTACCTGAGGAGAAGGGCCAGCTGTTTCTTGTGTGGGATTTTCATTTGTACCTCAAGTCTGTTCTTTGGCTTCTTTGGGATTTTTTAAGGAGCCAGTGGAATTTGAGATAACTTCCATTTTGTTGCTATATATTCCTTTGAAAGTTCCTAATATCAATGGAGTATGCTGTTATAAATGTGGTCTCTGGTTCTGGCATGAGGTTATGTGACTGAAATTTCGACTGGTAATTGTTTTCCAAATTACAAGAGTTATTTTTCCTTTGAGAACACTACTGCATTTCTTGGTGACATTCCACATACATAGAAATATGCAGTTTTCTGATCAAAATAATTTGCTTCTTATTTACAGCCAGTCATTAAGTAGTGTCTAGTAATTAACTCAGGAAACGATGTTTATTGTTACTATCTTTTTCTTTCTGCTGGTAAAAGTAGCTTAACTATTGCTTAATTGGAAGACAAAACCTGAGCTTCTTTACATTTACATTTAAACTACCAATTCAATTTATTTCATGCATCTGTAGTATACCAATCATGTGCAGCTCCATGAATCTGTATTCTAGGTAATGGAGAACATCCTATTTCACGATTTCCTGGAGGAGGTGCCTGTGCAACACATGCAGTCAATCAGATTGTTTAGTAAAAATGTTGAACTTTGGCTGCTTAATGCTTTGAAAGAGTTTCCATTAACACTCCAAACATCCAAATCTCAAGGTATGTTTGAGTAACAGAGAGATTTTCATAAAAGAATCTTTGCTTAAACTGCAGAGAAGATTGTGTTACAAGACTTGTAGAGAAATTATTTTAAAAACTCTTTTAGCTGATGTACCTTTGATAGTAGTGAGGACTAGAGTTAGTTGGGATACAGTTAAAAAGAAACAGTCTCAGATAATTTTTGAGAACAAATTTAAGCCAAATTTATTCCCAATTCATGGTAAATTAAAGTGTACTTAAAACTTTTTAAAGATCCATCCCTTGCCATGATCGCTTTAGCTGTGTAGATGGTTGAATAATATGCAGTCTGCCCTCTGAAATTTAGGTATCATTCTGCCTCTTCACCTTGCAAGTAGTTTTGTGCGGGTAAGTTAATTAATGGCTATAGTGCAGTCCAATACAAAGGGGAAAAAAGCCATAGTCCCATAAGGAAACTACGACTCTATCATTAGAGGACAATTTGAAAAAATCTGTACTACACAAAGGTGTGTGTATATATGTGTGCTTGTAAATATGTACACATGTACATATAGCTACATATGATGCTGAAGATTCTGGATAAAATATCATGTTGCTCAGTTGCTCATTGAGTGAAGACCAGCTCCTCGGTGGCAAAGCAGGGCTCCTGTGTAGACAATGGATTGTATTAGCATTAACATTATCTCAAGTAAGATTTCCAGACAAGTCTGGAATGCTTAGGCCCTGCTGTGTTGTCCCTCCCAACAAATTTTGGAGTGGTTGAAGTCCCCCATGAGGACCACCATTTGTGAATGTAAGGCTGCTCCTGTCTGTCTATGGAGGGCCTCATTCTCTTGGTCTTCCTGGTCAGGTGGCCTGTAGCAGACACCCACTGTAACATCACCTGTCCCTGACCTCCTTTTAATCCTGACCCATAAGCTCTCAGTCAGCTCCTCATCCATCCCCAGGTGGAGCTCCAGGAACCCCAGCTGGTCATCGACACAGAGGGCGACACCCCCTCCTCATCTCCCTTGCCTCTCCTTCCTGAAGAGCCTACATCCTTCCATCCCAACGCTCCGGTCACAGGAGCCATCCTACCACATCTCTGTGATGCCAATAAGATCATAGCCCTGCAGGCATGCGCACGTCTCTAAGTCCTTTTGTTTATTCCCCGTGCTACATGTGTTTGCATAGAGGCATTTAAGTTTCCTACATTTGAATGCTTGATAGAGCAAATTGAGTAATGTGTTTTCGACACGTGTGTGCATGGAAGTATACGTAATTAATCAGCTGTGACCCTTTGTATATACATCCTGGTTTTTCTGGTTTGTACAAACTTCAGGGAAAAAGAAATTTTCACTTGAAAACCATTGCCTGTATACAGAAGTTTCTAAGTTGCTTTAAACTCGATTTTCCTGTAACTAAGAATCCGTTATTTTATATTTCATTCTTAAAAAGGATGCTATTGAGCCATGCTTGTCATGATTGCAATATATTATAAACAGGAGAAAACAGAACCAAAGAATCCAACTCCTATTAATAGTTCTGCAGAATTACAGATGCATGAAGGTGGAAATGTAAGCCCTCTAAACAAAATATAGCAGGTTTAGAATTAATGTTGCTTTCATTCACCTTAAACCATACATGTAAAAGAGTATTAGTCTTGATTGAGAAGTATTAAATGTAAAAAAATATTGAAAGTAATTTTCCTGTGTGTCATGGGTTAAGAGATTTGCAGCGAAGGAAGAGTGGTGACCCGGGCAGCTTCTGCTTGCCAGCTTTAAACTGGGAGGGTCCCCAGCCCAACCCGTAATGTTGGCTCAGTGTCCCCACAGTGCCCATCATTAGACTGTTGCTCCCCTAGGGATCTACTTTCTAACTTAAAAGATCTGCCTTCATTAACATCTTTTGGATTGTAAAATATTAATGATATGAAACATATGCCTCTTCTTCTTTAACAGAAGTTACAGTGTTTATAAAAAGACTCAGGAGAAAAACAGACCTTTCTAACATGGCCAAGGTATGTTCTAGAAGCTGGGCGTCTCATTCACTCAAGCAGTTTGGACTATTCATGACATGCTTCATTGTAGGACCACAGCAGCAGCACAGATGTTCTTATCTGTATTGTGATCATGGTCCAAATAATTATCACCCTCCTACCCATCTCTTCCCACACCGTAAGTATGCTCAGGGAGCCTTTTCCTCCCTCTGGATTCTTTGAAAGCCTCTGAGATATGGTCAATGGTCCCACATGGAGAGAACACAGAAGCTGGGAGGGTCAGATGACAGTTTCCGGTATCTTCGCCCAGCCATGCAAAAGCCAGTCTGATAGCACATGCTGGAGTTATTCTAAAATTGGTTTTATGTAGCATCGTGACCACCCTCTCTGATGAGTGCTGCAGCAGCCTGCACAAGAGAAATTACTAACACGCCGGCTGCAGAGAAGCTGTGTGGTCAGGGAGCAGGCTGTGAGGTCTATAAGGGCACAAGACCCTCACCTTTCTCATGGATCCCAGGGATCAGCTGACAAAATCTTCTCCATCCTCTGACTGGACAGTGTTGGAAGGAGTGCTGCAGGGAAGCATCCTCTGAGCTTTCCTCCTCAGGATCATCACTCATACCGGCTTTTCTCCTTGGGAAGAAAGAGACAAAAATCTCTCAAACAATTAATATCTCTGCCTGCTTTTTGTTCTACAGTACCATTCTTCTCAGCATCAGGAGATGCATACAGGAGCTGCATTTTTAACCCATTGAACACTGCAAAGTAAATTGTTTCATTAGCCTGTACTTATTCAGTGCTGCATTATTATGAGGGGCTGTACCCTCCCTGCAGCCTTCCTTCCATTGGTGTCCTTCCAAACCAAGGCTCCTGAGCCTGGGCCACAGCAGAACAGATAGGTCACAAATGGGGAAGGAAGCAGAAGACAAAAGGTGGTATATTGTCTCCTCTTCTTCAAACAGCAAGTACAAGATTTTCCTAAAACGATTAAATCACTGCACTGTGTCCCCACGATAAAGAGGAGGAAGGAAGGGAACTGTGGCTTCATGAACTGCACAGCAGTGTCACATTCTTCCGTAATAAACGTAGCTTCTCTTTACGAGAAAACTCATCACCAGCAACTCACAAAAGACACACCTCACTTTAAAAAGGTTTTAAAAAATCATAATAGCATAATGCACAAACATGCATAGGTGCACTAACACAGGCAAAAGTTTGACTTCCGTGAGGTGCCAAGCACTCGCAGTTCCTATTTACTGCAGCAGCCCTTGGAGATCCTAAATACTTGAAAAGTTCAGTTTCATGTACTGCGAAATAATGCTTCTTATGCACTGAAGGACGTGATCCATCAAGACTGCAAGTGCCAGCTATTCCCAGTCGTTTGCATTTGATTTGTGTACTCAGACTTTACATCGTCGTTCTTGTGCTCGAGCCATGATGTCAAGGGGCTGGCTGCAGCTTTTTGCTTCTACCCTGCCTGTTCCTAACGTGTGGAAAAGCTGCAGAGAGTCAACACTGAATTTACACCCTCAGGATTTCGGGCAAGAGAATTTAAGCCTAGTCAGGGGGAATTCTCTGGTGGCAGCCTCTGGCTGCTCTACATCCCCTTTACACCATTTAACTGTCACAAAGTGAACCTCATAGACCTGAGAATCAGGTTCAAATCTATGCTTACAGCTGAGCACATTCGGAGCCTGGTTCCTGTTCATGCTAACGAGCTCTTGGCACTGTTCTCACAAGTAAATGATGTTTGCCCCTTCTCTAGAGCCTCTTTAAAATACAAGGGAAAGGTAAAGGAGTTCCAGTGTACCTGATGATTAGTCCCATCGACACTTTAAAAACAATAGTTTCAATAGGTGAAATTATGCGTCTTGTAAATGAGCGTCCCCGTAGTTTTTCAGTGCTCACATAGCCTCTGTTACAACTTCTGCTAGAGATCTTGCCAAAGCCACGGATACTGGGCTCCAGCAAAGCAGGGTAGGAAATAAATACCAGCTAAAAATTCTCCTGTAAATGCATCGCCCTGTCCAACACACACCAGAAAATGGTTAGCTGAACACCACAGGTGTTTAAAATTTTCAGCTTGTGAGAAACTGTTCTTCTTTACTTTGAGGGTCATCTTTACTTTGAGGGTGGCAGAGCCCTGGAACAGGCTGCCCAGAGCGGTGGTGGACTCTCCGTCTCTGGAGACATTCAAAACCCGCCTGGCCGTGTTTCTGTGCGACCTGCTCTGGGTGACCCTGCTCTGGCAGGGGGGTTGGACTAGAAGGCAGGTCCCTTCCAACCCTGCCATTCTGTGATTCTGTGAAACATGCAGATGCTTCATGGGGAGGTGGACATCCCTCAGAAAGGAAGGCTGAGTGTTTTAGTCAGACCTGATCCTAGGCTTGTGTGGACTTGTATCCCATTTCCCCTGTTGGCCCTCATCAGATGCTCATGTGAAGTGAGTACGAGTAAAGCAAGCGATACCTCATTCCTCCTCCATTGTACTCTCTTGGCTTCCAGCAACCTGAGATGAAGGTTATATCCACATCTTGGTATTTAATACCTTGATTTCCACTTGCACAACATCTTGGGGTAGTGTGTTCCAGGGTTTGATTATTTGTTGTATGAAAAAACCCTTTCTTCTATTATTTTAAAATTCCTACCCTTCATGCAATTCTCCCTGCAAATCCCCATTGCATCCTTCCTCAGTTATTTCTATCCGAAGCTGAAGTTTATCTCATCTTCTCACGTAGGAGTCATTTGATATTTCTAATCATCCTTCTCAGTTTTCTCTGTCTAAAATGCACCCGGAATTTTAACGAGAGACTGATGGTCAAAGCAGGTGAGAGAGCTCCTAATGAGAAGTACTATGGAGGAGCTGTGCAGCTGCAGCATCTGAACGGTGTAACCATACCGACCCTTGTAGAGTGCTTTGCAATAATTTAACCACCCGGTGAGAAAATAGGAACCATTTTGGCAGGGTCAGCATTCAAAAGAAAGAAAAAAAAAAAAGTAACTTTCCCATCATGTGTAGCTAAAGCAGGCTGACAGCTGCTACTACCTGGACACGCAGAAGTAATTAGAGCATAAAAAGGTGCAAATTCCCTGCGAGAAAGGAATGTGAATCTGCTGCTTGTCATTTCTTGGGGCTGATTCCTGCCTCTGGTAAGCTGTATTAAAATGTTGACAGAGCTTGCTCTCAGTCATTTAGAGAATTATTTTTTAGTACAGCGAAGGGCAACATCTAAAGGGACTAATCTGAAACATTGGGGCGTGGAGTCGGGTGCCAGCAGCGTCTTGATGGTGCCCACACTTCGGGTTGTGTGCTCTTGTTGCAAGCAGCAGCAGCTCTTCTTCCGACACTGGAAACTCCAAGTAAAATAAGAAAAAAAGACTTTGCCTTTAACTTAGCCGAAGGGGACTGGCAAGTGAGAATCAGAGCGCTTTTGGTATTTCAGTAAAGCTAGCAGGATGATGAAAAAGAAAAATGGCCAGATTGGGAATTATGCTTGCAAACAAATGGGCAGCTGCATTCGCTGCTGTTTGCGGGGTCACGGTAAGCACCTGGTGAGCGGGATTCGTTAAAGTGTTTATGAATCCTGAAGGTTTTTTTACAAAAATTATTTTTCCTCTGGAAGGCCAAACTGGACATGGATTATTGATATAAAAGCCCAAAATTCATCAAAGGCTTTAGGATCTTACTGTTTTCAGTATGGAAGTGAGAGAATAAATGTATGGATTAACAAACTTTAATGGATTCAGGTTTAATTTCCTTCACAATTTTCATTATTTCATCAAGAATCTGAAGCAACACTGTTTGATATTAGCAATTAAATAAAAAAAAAAGTGAAGAGATGAGGATCAAATGTTAGGCTGAAAATTGTTTGCAATACCTATGTGAGTAATACTTTTGGGGACAAATATGAAGCCGTATTCATTCACAAATGACTCATAAGCAGACAAAAGGGATACAATCACAACTAATATTATTATAACTAATACCGTATTTCTTGTGTTATTTTTACCTTCTCAAAAGTTTGGGCAACTTGAGAAAACTTGCCTTTGAATTTAATTGAAACACGTACTAAGGACGGGTAACACTGAGGGAAATTTGGCCCTGATACACCATTCCATGTTTTAGACAAAATACCATTTTTTGGCATAATTGTAATAACTCTAAGCAAAACCAATTGCCCAGGCAATTGCCGACATACTCCAAGCATGTTAGCCTTGTCTGCTCCATCACAGACAGCAACACAGAGCATCATTGAAAAGAATATCTCCCAGAACAAAAAACTCTTGAAGACAACTTGAGATTCATCTCCTTTGATTTTTTTATTTTTTTTCCTCCCAATTTGGAGACTGGTTATTTAAAGTCTGGTATTGAATAAGGGAAGCTTTTTGACTGAGTTAAGGGCTTGAAAAAATGAAAGGCATTAACTGTTTTCTTATTCTCTATAGACAATGAGAACAGTCTTGAACAGCAACAGCAAAGTCACTGTTCTGCGATCAGACTTGCATGCTGTCATCGATCAGGGATTCCTGGATGTGCCTGGAAACCTCTTTCAAATGAAGTTTAGGAATCCGGAGGAGCTGCAGAATGATATAGAACTCAAATGTAATTTTTTTTTTTTTTTTATGTAGTTTGTCTATCCGCTTAAGCCCTTGCTTGCCATTGTTAAATCTCCAGCATTTCCTCTTGTTTATTCATGGCATCTGCCCTAATGGGAATTACAGTCTTACCATAACCCGAAGTACTGGAAAAGAGCCAATAAAATTGAGAATGGAGCATGTAATATTATCCTTTTAACTTTAAAGGTTAAGAGTTAAAGGCTTTCCGTTCCGACTCTCTCTTACAGCTTTCTATGGCAGCAGGAGTGGGGTTTGTGTTACTAAATGCTGTATCTTCTAGAAGAAGGTTGACAAACAGGGATATTAATTTTTTACCTTTTTCTTTGACAAAAAAGTGGTTTCCAAGAGTTGCATTTCACTTTTTCCTCTGTTATTAATCCAAGTACAGAAAATCATTTCTTGTGGACAGATTTTAAAATATTTTATGCTGAACTGGACGAGGACTATTGGCCTTTCAGCTTTCGTGTCCTTTCGCTGTATTGCAGCCTGTGGAATTGATGTGCTGCTGTAAACAATAAAATACGCAGTTTGTATGCAGCCACGATATAATGCATTTGCCAGCTTAATGAAAAGGGATGGGAACGTAATGGCAAGTTAATGTTTAGATTAATGGGCTGCTATTTAAATGATTAGCAAGAGATAGGCAAGTTGGACGAGGATGTGCACGGAACTGACGGGGGGGAACCTCAGCTCTTTGTTCCTGGCCGGCCACCAACTCACTCGCTGGGAAGGGATGCGCCACAGCCTTTCCGCAACAGCTTTCAGTGGGAATAATAATTTGCCTTTTTCACAGAACCGTCAGGAGAACCATTTAAATAACATTTTTATATGTCTTAAAAATCAAAAACATTGCGCAGAACGCTTTTATTACATTTGCTCATTGTATTAACGATGATCTTATTCTTTCCAAGATGTATTCTCTGATTGTATTCTCTGTTTTCATTGCTTTTCCACATTGCTACTTATAATCAGCAGACCCCATCCATATGCCTTCTTGAAGGAAGACATCTCAGTTAGCAGGATATAACAGCAGAGAGGTGCCATGGTGATGTAGCTTTTGGCACTGGGTGGTAGGTTCCAATCTTTCGGGCAAACAAGCTGTACTGACATGTGGCAATATTATATATATTTCTGTTGGTTTATAGATTATTCTGGGTTTTTTGTTATTCTTTTAAAACTGTTTTCTCCCCCCTCCCAAACCAAGATTTTTTTCCTCAACCACATAAAATCTCAGATAAGTAAGTTGGTATTGAATATAACCAAATTCCAGCTTTCACATTGGAAGTGTTTATTCTGGCCACCTTTGCCATGATGACTAGGCCAGTGCAGATATGGTGGAAATCGACGTAAACATGAATTCCGACTGATTTCAAAGTAGGGATCTATTCCTCACTAAAGCAATATTATATTAGTTAAAATGCTATAAACAGATGACTTAATATATTTTAAGCTAAAGTTAAAAGAAAAAAAAGTGCTAAAAACTGAATAAACAAACCAAAAAGCAAGCCAATCACTTCAAGTAATGATCTCTTTTCTTTATTTCATAGGTTTGAATGACTTAATGTCTTTGCTGGCACCTTCCACAGATATTCGGGTTCTCCTGAACTGTGTGTCTTCAAATCTTCAGGCTTTTGTCATTCAGGTATAAAAGTAATTTAATAATTTCAGAAAAGAAAGACTGATCACATCATTTATCCTGCTGCATGCTGACTGTCACTACATTGTACACTAGCAACCTGACCAGACTGCAGATTTGCATAAATACAATTTATGCATGCTGCAGAAAAAGGGAGAACTAATTGGCATACAAAAATTCCATCTGTGCAAACAACTACAAGCATATTTCTGTGCATATATCCACTCAGGCGGTTTCAGTATCTGCTCTCATTTTGTAGCCACAGACTATAATAGGCCCTAATAAACCAAAATTCAGTAGAAAAATGTTAGTAAAATGAAGAGAACACTTTATGATTCCTGAAATCATTGATTCGTGAAAGTGTTGACTTTTAGGAGGTGGTAAGAGAGCGATAATTTCTAGTACAATGTCTGTAACTCTTGTGAAAGATTCATGTATGATCATCCTCACATATGCACCTTCCCATAGGGTACCAACTCTACCACCCCTGTTTCACCAATGATTCAGGATTAGCAGTAGCTTGACAGCACCACTGCATTTGGTTGGTTGACAGACCAATTAATTTGGGTGTGGGAAGTGGTTATTTTTTTTTTTCCCCTTTCTGAAGAAGCAGGGTAAATTGTACTTCTTTAGCTTGATTATTTCATTTTATTTTTTTTTTTAATTAAGAATAGTACTTGGCAGTTCTGTGGTGCCTTCATCTCATAGAACCCTCAGTTACCTTGATGGGATGGTATAAGAAAGATGGACTAGGACTTTTCCTGGGGGCTGACAGTTGCAGGGCACAAGATGATAGACACAAGTTGCAGCACAGAAAATTTCCAATAGATGAAAAGAAAAAAAAAAATTACCGTGAGAGTTGTTAAACATGAGAAGAGGTTACCCAGAAAGGTATCTCCACCTGTGGAATCTCCATCCTGGAGGTACTCAGAACTTGGCTGGACAAGGCCTGAACTAAGCTGGCCATGCTTTGCGCAAGAGGTTGGATTAGATGGTGTCTAAAGATCCCTTTCAACATAAGTTATTTTAGGATTTTAACAAAAAAAAAACCCTGCTTGTTCCACCTTTGTATGCAGTTTTTACAGGGAAATACTCTGCAACACAGTAAGGAATTCTTTTAACCAACTTTATCATAAAGCAATTTTTTTCTCTATCTGCAGCCAAGCAGGAGTAAAGAGGAGTTTAGAAAGGTGGCATCAGATTTCCAGTTGAGGTGGAACTTCCTACTGACTGCAGTAAACAAGGCTTTGACCCTCAACTACGCAGACAGTTTTGGTAAGTAGGATCTTACTGACGCTCATCTGACATGCCCCTCTGTGTCCTGAGATGGCAGAGGCACCAGATCATTTTAACCGACACATATTTACGCTACAGTCAATAGAGGCATCACGTCTTCCTACTCCCTTCCTTGCATCAAGCAGCACCATTCACCTGGAGATGTGGCTAGCCAGGTCAGGGAAATGAAACGATTCTTTTTCAACCAAATTTGTTTTCTGATCCCAACTGTAGGATGTTCAGAAGGGAGGAAAGTAAGAGCACGCAGCCGGAGATGGTGGGAAGGGCAAGACTCCCTCTTTCGGCAGAAACCATCATTTGTCTGTGGAAACAGGGGGAACAGCAGCCCGAGTGTGAGCCTCTGCTCTCCCTCCTTACAAGACCCGCACACCCCAGCAGAAGGGTGTGATGGAGAGCTGGGGACACTAATACCTCAAACCATAAAAACTCCAGATCTCTCAAGTGATAGCTCCCAGTCCTTCAGGTTCTTTCTGTAAAATACAGCCCAAGCAGAACCACTGAGATAACTACTTGCCAAAAAGGCAGTCAGTTCTTCTGACAACAGCTATATGCTCCTTCTCCTTATGCCTTACACTGACATAAGCGCTTGGCTAGCCAGCAGCAAGCCCGTTTAAGGTGTTGAACTGACTGAAAACTAGTCACTCCTTTAGCTGGGTTAGTTTCCTCTCTGTTTTAGGGGTCTGAGCTGTGAAGCATCAAATGCAACCCACACCAGTGCAAGGCAAGAGAAGCAAAGGGACTGTGCAGTCACAGTCACTCGAAGTGGTACTTGAAGTGGTACAACCACGTCTTGAATCAGTTCAGTCCCCTTCCATTGCTACATTTCATCAACCCGACCTGCCTTTCTCTTCATTTGTAAAACCTTTCAGAGGCTCGCTCTCTATTATTCATTCTGCAGAAATGCACCATCTCCTGTGACCAGCATCTGATCCCAAACTGCACGAACCGCTTTTTAGATTTTTCAAAGGAGCACCTTCATATTTTTTCCTCTTCTGCCGGATGGGGCTTCACACAAATAGCCAAAGAAAACCTCATTATCGTCTTTGAAATTCCCCTTCAAAACTGTACCTTCATGTATTTCCTACAAAGACATAACAAAGGGGTATGTTAAGGTTGTTGCCTTTTGTATTCTTCGGTATTCTTCCCCTGATAATGTCGGTGTTTGTGCGTGTATGTGTGCCCGCTTTTTCTGCATCTAGCTGCTACCTTTTTCCTTATATTTAGATTGCAAACTCTCTGGAGTGGAATCAGAGTTTTGTCCTGTCTCTGCAGGGAGCACAGTAAGGTCCCTTGTCCATCAGCTGCTGCATTACAGTTATAAAAAAATAATCATTTCTTTCTCTCTCTCCAGAGGAGTTCTGCACAAAACTCTCCAATGGTACATGCAGTATTTTGAGCAAAGAGGAGATTAGGAATGAATTCCAAGAACAGCACTGGAAGCGTAATGTTTATTGAAATTCCCCATGATGATGAAATCTTCCCTCTTTGCACCACAAGAAGAGTTTAATGAATTGCCTCCCTGTTCTGCAGTTGTCAGTGGCTGGGCACACATCTGATGGAGAGCATCCATTCCTCTGCTGAGCCTTCCTTAGTTACACATGGTATTTTCATCCCACTTATGACAGTCTTCCTACTATACTTTGGTAGCACTAAGATTGAATTTATTCTCACATATGAGCAAGTTAAAAAATGTCTTTTTCCCTGTGATGCTCCAATTAATTTGATCATTATTGTCTTCTTTCTTAATACCTTTGGTTCTTTTAGATGTTGGGCTATATGACCTTCTTTCCCATGTTTCTATTCTGGTAGGATTTCGAGTTTTAGTGGATGAGGCTGAAGCCGTTGTTAACAAGCCATCTGGTGTAAAGGTTCTGTACTCAGGGTCATTGCTTCTCAGAAATTTCTTACATCTCAGCATTTCTTGTAGGAATGGTGGGCAGCCTGCAAGTGGAAATATGTAGCATCCACACAATTACTTAGGGAAATGTGTGAATGTCATATTAAATGCAGTGTGCCTTCCCCCAAAATAAACCACATACCAGTACCCAAACTCAAACTTACTTCTGTCTAGGTCTCTTGCCTTGGAGCTTGGCACATCTGGCACACATAATATCCTGGCATACTCCCACCTCTGGATTTAGGATTGACTCTTACCCTTTTCCAGGCCAGCCTCCACATTGATGATGCCCAAGTGTGATGGGAGGAACCATGCAGTTACCCCCCCTTGTAAGGCAGCAAGGAGCCAGTGTGCTGCAGCAGTCAGGGTTAATGGGACTTCTACAGCTCTTTTCAGCTCCACCTCCTCTCCAGCAAATGTGCCTCTACATATCTCCATCACAGAGCCTCACGTCAGCTGGTCCACCTCCATTTCCTTTGCTGGTCTCCCTTCAGAGGCATTCAGGGATGTACCCCTGAGCAACGCTGGCTGGGCAGTGACCTGTGCATTCCTCTCTGGAAAGCACACTGCTTCAACCTACTACCTCTTCAAAACTGTGTCCCTCTGCATTGTCCCAAGGGACAACTGGAGTGGTAGCTTTTGTTACACGCTTACTCTTACTGAGTATATTGAAAACACCTGTAAGACTGTTAGAAACACTCGTGGACTAGTAATGTCAGGTCTGTATAATTTGAACTCCAAGTATAAAAGTCCTTTTCCTTGTCCCATAGATAAGCAAGTACTTCCACTTACTTTGCTATAATTTAAAGATGTACAAAAGGACAAAGAGCAGAAGCAGCAGCTTCTCAGACACATAAAACATCAAAGCAGGCAGTATTTTTCATTTTTAAAGCTCTGTAAAGCTTGGTTGCCCATATAAATTGTGGTATCTCTTTGTTGATGTCCACGTAAACATGTTTGTGGAATGCATGAATTGCTTGATGAATCGCTATGCAGATTTATGACTGGAAGAAAACCTGCTCTTTACTGTAAGGGCTTTCAACCAAGGTATGATTCAAAAGTCAACAGCCTCAGTGAGTCTCTCTCGGCTTTTAGCAGTTATGCCCCAAGCTGCCAAGTCGGCCATTTAACGTCATAGATACAAGCCATGCAGACATCTGCAGGAGGGTTTGCTTGGGAAGAGGTGGAATGGGGATGGTATGTGGTTGTTGATAAGCCTTGTAGTAGCAGTGAATGTAGGGGAAGCGACTAAACACACGTACACTTCCCAGCTAAAAGAAGGGGAAAAGGCTTTTGCTGATGTTTAAAATCTGCAGTTGGTACCTAATTTGCTGTGATATTTGGAAGTACATAATTCTGTAAGTGCTGTTTGATGAGTGCTAGTCTGCTACTTTGTCTAGTCCGTTACTATAATGAAGCCTTTCAAAAAAGAACACATCTTAAAGATAAGCAAATGAAGAGGATGTTAAAATTATTTTTCCTTTTCTTTAAACCTAGGATCCTGGCATTTGTTTAATTTGCTACTCATGGATTTTGTGGCTCACATTTTCCTGTCCTATATAGAGGAGGAGGGAGATGAAAGTTTCCTGGTCGCAAAGCAAAATGAGTCCCCTGTTGTGTGGATTTATGAGCCCAGCCATCTCTGGGGCTATTTTGCAGAGGAACAACCTCAAGCCAATGCTCCACAGACAGCTCTCATAACTTTGATGCAGAGCCAGAATAACTTTGGATTAAGCAACGTTTTTCCAGAGTTCTGAGTTGTTCGGTGAACACAGCCACAGGCCGCAAGGTGAAATAAACATTAACTTTAAAGAAAATTACAAAAAAAAAAAAAGTTATAAATTGGGTAAAACAGGAGGGATTGGGAGGGGTGTGGTTGTTTGGGGGGTTTTATGTGTGTAAAGTAGAACTAATGAAATCTAGGTTTGCATGGAGCTGTGTCCAGTGTCACCTAAACCTCAAGCCACAAAGCATCTTCCGCAGCCCCCAGCCACCCCACGATCCCATCAAGGGATTGTAATCCCCACACCACCCACCTCCCCATCGCCGCGGTGCCCTGATTCTTTCCTGAAGTTTCCAGCAGACCTTCGGTGCTCCTGTAGGTTCCCCAAGCGTTGTCTAAGCAAGAGCGGCACTGTTCTGGTGGGTTGGGAGCAGCTTGCGGACTTGCTGACCAAACAGACTGCATGCATTTATTGATTGGAAGAGAGAGCACATGGCTTGGTGTCTTCTCACTGTTGGAAGCACTGAGAGGCTCTCTTTCCTCCACCTGCCTGTTTAGTTTTATCAAAACAAGCAGAAGTATGAAATCCTTGAGACCTTTCTGCAGTCAGCCGACTGATTCAAACTTACTAGTGTAAGGGATAACATACAGGTAGAAAACAAGATAGGCTCTAAGTCATCCTAGGATGCAAGGCTGTCCTTATATGAGGACATATGGGAACATGGATCAAGGCTCTGTGCTTAACACAAGTGACGAATTAGACATTCAGCTGTTTTCAAATTTCTCTTCCATGCAATAACAGCTCTTGTCTTAAATCTTAGAGAACATTCTGTTTTTCCAGAAAACAGTGCTGGACAAATGTTAATGGCACCAAGACTCACAAAGAAAATTACATTTTGAGAGTCACCCTGCTACAGTTATTTTACTGTTTATCCTGCAACTCCCAAGATGTATTCAGCTTCCATAAACTAGGACCAGGACTGGAAATAGACTGTTTTAAAAAATCTTTATTAGTTATAAAGACCCTTGGAGGGTCCTTGTTTTTAAATATAACATATGCTAAAACTAGTTCAACAACAAAAATTGGAGGGGAGAAAGAAGGCACAACTGGGGCAAATAAAGAATGATTTATTCATGTGATAGGCATATTTGACAGTTGTTGTTATTTTTCAATGCAATATAACGATCCATCCTGTCATACCACCTTAACCTCAAAAACCAAACTGAGCTGGGTGCAGGCTATGAGCAAGGAATCTCTAAACCACCGATGGCCAGAAATTAGGAGACAAAACAGTAGAAAGCTTACTTAGTATCTGCCCTGCTGCCTGTGCTTTCAGCGTGCTGCCCATATGCACTTTTATATGGCCCACTACAAGGGTTTGACCCAGGTTTTGTCTGTACACGTGAAGTGCCTGTAATTATGTGTAAAGGTTTTGCATATTTTGTACATGATCTCAAGAATAGAGCAAGGCTGATAAGAGTGTCAGGGTAAGAGAGGATGGATATAAAACACGAAACGGGGAGTAGGACAATTTGAGAAAAGGTATGGATGAGGGAAGGAGAAAGTGTAGGATTGGGAGAGTATAGAAAGACCTTAGAGATGAAAGATCCCGACAGCTGATGGACTCAAACAGTCCACATGCAAGACGCTGATAACGGTGATATGAAAAAGAGAGTCTAGTAAGAGCCTGCTGATGCTGTGATTCAAGTGTTTGCAGTGTGTGAGGGAGCTGAAAAACTTGAAACTGCAGCTCAGAAGGGTTTTGGGAGCTGTGACGGAGTGAATGAGCACTTCTGCCTACTTGTGTCCTTCAAATGGGTGGTAGCTCCCACCTCAACCGTTGCAGGCTCCTTCTCTGGGTGTCAATACTAATTCCACAGGTTGCTGAAAAACACAGCTGCCAAAACATCACCCACCGTTTTGTTCGTATTGCCATCTCTGTAGATCCCCTGAACAGATTCCCAGTGCATGGGGATTTGTGTTCTGTGACTTTTGATCACCAAAAATCATCATCGTGCTCCCAAGCAACCATCTGTCCCTGCTCCTGACTAATCCCCCTTCGGACACAACCTGTTCTGCAGGGTATCGAAACCCTCAGCAGCCTCAGCAGCATCCACCAGCCACGCTGCTGTTTCCTGGACTGCGTTTCTGACGTATTGCTCTGTGCATCACGGGTATATTTCATAATTTTTCCTTTTAATTCCTTTACCTCACGCAGCCTCTGCAGCTCTCTGCGACCCAGTGTCTTTCGTCAGTTCCCATCCTCCACTCCATCCTCTGCCAACAACACCAACCTCCGTATCTTTTTCATCTTGTCCCACAAGGCATTTCTATGCCTTCTCTACAGCCTGTTATGCTTGGGAAAAAAATCTGTTCATCGCACCTCCACCCTCATCTCATTGAAATTAGTGCTAAAAACTCAGTTTTGCTGTGAAACCCTGTAAAAATGAGAAGGAGGACTGGTAGCAGAAATCAGAAAAGAATCTCCCAACCTTGCCCTGATATCAGCAGCATCAATATGTGTCTGTGGCTTAGCAGATCCCTTCATGATCTTTCAGTTGTCACCTTCATTCTTCCTTTTCCATCCCCGTCTGTTTTTGGTCCTCCGTTCCTAGTTTATGCTGAATATAAATCACGCTTCTCGGCAGAGAGACCATGTTTTCCCATGTCTTTTGAACAGCACAGCACATTTCTGAATCTTTCTTTTTTTTTTTTTTTTTTTTTTTTTTTGTAATTTGAAGCATGAAAATAATTCTTAATAATCTTGAAGATCGAATACATTCCAAGTTGGTGACATCTCCTGAGGAAAACGTTATTTTTATATGACAAAATGTAGAGGGCGGGGAGTGAGACAATACAAGATTTAAACACAGTGGCTTAATGGGGAGTCTGGCAGATTAAATGCTCTATAGCCAAACGCACATGGTATGAACTAAGAATTGTTGAAACCGGTGGCAATAACGAAGATGCTCTGAGTGAGCCATAATCTATAAAAGTGCAGCTCAGAGAGCATTGGCCCGATCTTTATTCCTTATCACAGAGCTTGCAGTTGCTTTCTCTCAGCACGAATAGCATTTTTTCATCTAGAAAATCCAATTCTAGGCTTCCTCTCTTTGTTCACTTGTTACCAAATTAAAATCCTATTAAACTGCACACCTGCAGTGGATTTATCTGCAGAGCACCGTGCTGTAGCTTTTAATCCAATTCCACACCTCCGTAACATACAATATACTGCAAATCAGGGCGCAGAGAGACGGGGGTTACGCTGTTCATAGCTCTGTTGGCAGAGAGCAAATCAAACACTTTGATTTGTTAAAAAGGGAGAAAAAATAAGGACATAGTTAACTACTTCACTTAAAGGAACGGTAAGTGTTCATCTGAGTGGTCTGTATAATCCAGGATACAGAGATCAAGTGAAATCATTAACTAAAATGATCAAAAAATGAGAGTAAAATCTTGACCCTGCTTAAATTGAGTGGCAAAACTTCCGCTGATTTTAAGAAAGCCAGGATTTCAGCATGAAAAAGCAGTCCCCATCAGGGGGAGAGAAGGCCTGAGACTATTTGTTTTGAAAAATAACAGAAGGGCTTATAGCAGACATATAAAGTGTGAATGATGTGTTAAAAAGTGGATGTGGCCTCCTATCAGACCTTTGCCACCCTATGAGGAAACCCAATGTGTAGCTCCTCTTGTTGGGTTAATTGATGTAAAATAAGGTTGGGTATCTGCAAAATACCTCGGGTTCAGCAGGAAAGAACAGAGATGACTTTTTTTTTATTCAACAAAGGGAGAAAGAACCGCAGTCCTTACAGTCAAAAGATTGACATGTTTCTTTTCTAATTTTCAGCTCATCCAGGTCATTTTGGAAGAGAGAATTCTATGTTGGATCTTCCAGTCAGAAGGGATGCACTTCTTACTCAAAAAGATGGACCGACATGCTTTATTTTTGCCTCTGACAAACAGTAAATCTTCAGAGAAAACCAGCCTGACTTGAAAATTCTTTATGCTAGATCATTCTTACTTTTTGAACCAACTTTAAGAAATACTGTTCTCATTGTCTTAAATTTAAGATCTTTTTTGAGAAATACTAAATGCAAAACTGCCAGCAACGCAGTTATTTTATGTTGTCACACAATTCAATTGTTTTTTAGTTGAATAAATCTTCAGAAGAAAAATGTGAAATATTTACGGTTTGTTTTTATCTATTTCTTACATTTTTTCTTGTCAGTAAGCCTGAAGGCCTACCTGAAGCGCTAAATCTATCTGGATGCTACAGAATAAATGAATGACACTGTGTCAATGCTGCTTTGTGTCTACAGTGCTGTTCTGTTGCGTTTTAACCCCAGCCAGCAGCTAGGACCATGCAGATGCTCATGCAGTTCCTCCCCTTCACCCAGAAGGGCAGGAAGAAGAGGGAGAAAAGGAGGGGAAAGGAAAAAACCTCATGGGTTGAGATAAAGACAGTTTAATAAGTAAAGCAAAAGCCATGCACACAAGCAAAGCAAACCAAGGAATTCACTCCTTGCTTCCCGTGGGCAGGCAGGTGTTCAGCCATCTCCAGGAAAGCAGGGCTCCATCATACGTAACGGCGACTTGGGAAGACGAACACCATCACTCTGAACATCCCCCCGCTTCCTTCTTCTTCCCACAGCTTTATATACAGAGCATGACATCATATGGTATGGAATATCCCTCTGCTCAGCTGGGGTCAGCTATCCCAGCTGTGTCCCCTCCCAACTTCTTGTGTGCCCCCAGCCTTCTCGCTGGTGGGGTGGTTTGAGGAGCAGAAAAGGCCTTGACTGCCTAGCAACAACCAAAACCATTAGTGCGCAATCATCACTGTGGCCATCCCAAACTCAAAACATAGTGCTACATCAGCTGCTACTAAGAAAGTCAACTCCATCCCAGCATGTAGAATTTAGCACTAATTCCTATGTCTTGAAAAAAAATCCTGCGTTGTTTCCCATTTCTGCAGGATACAAGAGTCAGTATCTCACATATAATACTAATAACTGAAATAAAATAAGTTGCATATAATGTTATTTGTTTATGTCAGAAACTAGGTTGTTTGAACTTGTTCTATAAGCAAAGTACAAGCAAAGACACTATAAAGAGAAACTCTGGAATACATTTGTACAAAATAGTAAATACAGGGTATGAAATTTCTATCTCGCATGCATCAGATTGCATGAGGAAATTCCCTGAAACACCAGGGAAACTGGGTTTTTAAATAATTTTGAAGAGCGCATCTACAGGGTCTGTTATTTCAAGAGGGGACAACTGTTTCGTTATTTTAAGAAAGGACATTTCCTGAACTAGAGAAAAGCACTTGTCAGGAGCTTATCAAGCTTTCACTCTTTTTGGTTTTGGAAATCTACATTTATTTTCCACTTGCATCTACATTCTTCTGTCTCAGCTCAAGCACTGAAGTGGGAATCAATTCAAAAGGGCGGTATCACAGCAGATGTAGACCGGGACATGTGCTAAAGGAATAGGTAGTCGCATATTCAGTTTTGCTGATAAGATTAAGAGTTTGGTGGTAAAATTACATACTGTGGGGATTATCTTCACAGTCTGAAAAATTAATTTGAGCCTTAAGGCCCATTATACTCATTTTCACCATTCCTTCAGGTTTTATGGTGAAGATAAAAAAACAAAACAGAGGGTCTAGGAAAAATATAAGCTAAAAATGTTCAATATTTCAGTCCACTTTTATTTTTAAAAGTTTACACCCTAGATTAGATATGAAGCATGTTCTCGTGAAGCAATTTAGCAGATGTAGTAAGAGCAGACTGACCTTGTGAACTGTTCTTCACAGGTATGGAAAGGTAAAGCCTATTAGATGTATCTGAGAACCTTGTGAAAGGCAAAGACTCCTGTGAGACTCATTCCTCCCTGCCTCCTGTTGAACCTGTATTCCTGAAACAATTTGTGTGAATGCAATGAAAGTTTACAAGCACAAATTTTAAAGAATTGTAAGTTTGCATTACCATGCTGAAGGGGTCTACTGCCAAGAACAGAAAAGGAGAAGGATGCTAAAGCGCCTTTACTAAATAGGGCCATTGAGATAAACTCAAAATATACATTCAAATCTTCACCTAATTAAAACCTTGCCTGGGATATATCATTTAATAGCAGCTCCATGTACTTACATGTCAAAACAAACCCCACGAGCACTGGAACTAACGAGGTTTGCCTTCCTAGAATCACAGAATCATAGAATCATTCAGGTTGGAAAAGACCCTTGGGATCATCGAGTCCAACCATCAACCCCACTCTACAAAGTTCTCCCCTACACCATATCCCCCAACACCACATCTAAACGACTCGTAAACACATTCAGGGATGGTGACTCCACCACCTCCCTGGGCAGCCTATTCCAGTGTCTGACTTGGGGGTGTCTGACTTCCTAGGACTTGGGGGTCTTGCTGCTGCTCGACCCCGGTGCCCAAATGAAGCTTTCCCTGCAACGGGAGCGTTCAGGTGGGCACGTTTCCTCGCGGATTCTCTCATCTCTAATAAATGGAAGGGACCGCACCGCCTCCGCTTCCGTGGGTTCACGTGCCTTTTGCTTTCACAGCACACGTAAAGAAGTATTTCATGCGATACCTGCCCGAGGCCACCCACCTGCCCGAGGCCACCCCCCTCCCTCCCGAGCCCCCTCCTCTGCCAAGGACACCCAAACCCAGGGCAACCTCGCAGCCAGCCCCTCAGCCCCGC
>VYZM01020049.1:77399-99093 GCA_013398915.1 Dromas ardeola
GTGCCCACGGCCCGCCGCGGTCACGCGTGAGCCGCTAACGAGCGCCGAACCACCCCCCCCGCTGTCGCCGGGAGCGGCGGCGTGGTCCGTCCCGCCGGTGTCAGCGGCCACCAAATGCGCGGTGAAAAGAGTAAAAACTCGTTTTCTGGGGAGAGAAATGCTGTTCGGAGTACTGTAAGGGAGCCACGCTTAAAAAAAACCCAAACCACCACAAGCACACCGGAGAGGCACAGAAAAAGCAAAATCTTTAAGGCAGAACCAGAGCGACAACGTTGGGGTTTTTTGGAGAGAGGCTTTTTCACCCCTCGCAGCATCCCCGAGCCCGCTCCCGGCCACCGTCCCTGTCCCTGCCCCGGGGGGTGAGCGGGGTCCGAGTTCCCCCCCGACTTCCCCGGGCTCTGGCTGTCACTGGCCGGCGGGGGGGGGGCAGGAGGAGGAGGAANAGGCAGGAGGAGGAGGAGGAGGAGGAAGAGGAGGAGGAGGAAGAGGAGGAGGGGGAAGAGGAGAGTCTGCTGGGCTGCCACCAAATCTGTCCCTCCCGCAGCGGTCCAGTTACACCGGCTTAAAGGACGATTTCACCGTCAGAAGCATTAAGCAAAAATAGCTGGGCTGCACTGGAGAAACGGGGTCATTATTTTTCCCGGCTTTAACTTTTTTCCCTTTTTAAAATGAAAGGTTGGAATTAGACACAGCATCCAATGCCACCCAGGCAAAAGAAGAAAAAAAAAAACAAACAACGAAAAAAAGACAGCTTTAACCTTCTCTTGAAAGTATTCACAGATTAATTAACTTGCATTTTGAAAAACAGACAGTTAGAAGCACGTTAATCTTCAGAATGCTTGCCTGAGTTAGTGGCAGTTTATGTTATTGTGAAAAACAAAGTAACAGCTTAAAAAAAGATACCATTAAATAAATAAATATGTGCACACACGAGGCCTGTAATTCTGCATCAGATTGTCTGAAATCCTATTAAATCATATGATCTTAACTCTTCTCGTTTATGCTCTCACCAGAAACCCTCGGTGAAATTACGGCTGTAATATAGTCTGGAGTTAACTGTCTCTAGTTACAACACAGAGGTAATACAGAAAAATTGAATTCATAATAAAATTCGGAATTGATGGAGGGGGGTGTCGCTGCTCTGAATGCAGAGTTGTGCTGCCTGTGATCGCAATTCTTTTTGAGAATCCACTGTAACATTAACCAGGCATGACAGACTGAGCATTTTAGGCAATGGAAACGCGGCCTGCAATATTACTAACAGCTCCTATTTTTTTTTTATTGTAACTCTTAAACAAGTATTTTTAGTTTCTAAGTTACATAGCTTCATTAAAGCATTCTTCTAAGGAATGCTAACAAGGACCATTTATAAGGACTATAAGCATTAACATTTTAAAGGCATATAAACATTAAAAATCAGAAAGCATGCAATCCAGGTAATAACATCATCCAGAGTTTTCTTATTAACTATTCATATTTAATTTGATTTTGCTGTAAAGGATTTACCAGTTACATTGAATTAATGTATTGACTGATAATTTTACTATTTAACATCTAATTGACCGTGAGGAAGGAAATATCTGGAGACATGAAAAAAACAGTAATTCATTAAGTATCTGTCATTGCGATTTATAATGGGATGAAAAGCATGGTAGGAGTATGAATCATTATGGAGAACATTAAAGTGTGTCACTGCAGGGCAAGGACATTTTTGCAGGCATTATATCCACTGTGTGTACGCAGGTCAGTGTATGGGAGAAAACTTGGCTCCCTGGTGTCCCTCCTCCGGCACGGGAGGAAGGTTTGCTCCGGCTGGCTTGGTGGCTGAGTCCCACCTTTCCCATAGCTGAGGTTCCTGCCCAGGCAGCTGAGTTGACATCCAGCTTGACTTTAAACACAACTCCAGCTCAGACGCCTTCCTCTCGCTCTTGGCAAACTGATGCAATCACATTGCAAATCAAGGCCAAAAGGGGAGGCAAAATTAGCATAAAAAGCAGGCTGAATCAAGGCTAAATTAGGCTCTGCATCCTTTTGGGTTTGAGAAAAGGTTATCAGCACTATTGTGGAGTCAACAGTGCTTGACGCTGATGGCGTTGATTTTAATGCACTTAAACATTTTTAATTTGGTGGAAGAGAAAATGTTCTCTATAGTGTCATGGACAGGACTGGAAAGAAGAAATAGAGGAGAGATCTGTTTTCATAGAAGCATGATAGATCTAATTTAGAAGAAGGCCTGTCTCATGACAACAGAAAGTGGTAGACTGAGCAACTGGGGGTTGCTGTCCTCTCTGCCACAGCCCTTGAGGGAATACCCAACATTGTAAACCCTCAATGTGCAAAGATGTAACCAGTTGCTTATTTGGATTTTGCAGATCCAAGGTATGCCCTATGGGAACTGTTTACTTCTCAGCGACGGTCCCATCAATAACAGCACTGGAATCCCTTTCTTTTACGTGACGCAGAAGGATAACACTGTGGCAGATCTCCTGAAGAATCCCGTGGCTTCTCTGACCCTGCCAGAGGCAGACGGAAATTTCTGCAGGTAACAGAATTTTATCTGTCTTCTACCACCTTCAGTGAGAACAGAGTCCTCAGAACAAAATTCTGGGTCCCACCTTCAATGTCCTGCATTTATTTTTGTCTCTCACCATCAGCTACAAGATCCTCCTTAGCTTTGTTTTGCAGTGAGTTGTCCCAGTAAAGCATGGTAAAGAAAACCTGAACTGTCATTGACGTATATTGTAGCATCAACAGCTGCAGTGGCTTTCAGCTCGCACATTAAAGTACCTAAATTTTAATGTCCTCTTGGAGGTGCCAGATAAAATCTAGGTGTTCAAGATCCCATTGTAGGCCATGACGATCTAGTCAATAAAGTCAGTATTGTTTCAAGAGCTATCCAAGTCACGGTAAAGCAGACACTCTTGCTCTGCGGGCCAGCTCTGGAGGTCCTGCTGGTTGCCTTGACATGGCTTTAGTTCTCCAGGGTCTGTAAGGGCATCTCAGGCTCTCAGTTCACAAGTTACACGATCAGGACCATGCCACCCCGTCTAATTTCCACCTTTTCAGAGGGTACAATTGAATATGATATCGTCACAAATTTTTGGCACCTTGTATATCATAAACGGTCGGTGAACGACTTCCTTAAAGGTAGCCGGGTCTGAGATTTACTGATCTACAGCCAGCCCCAGGTTTGTCTCTCTAGAGATAGCAGGGAGTTGACTTCTTTCTTCCTAATCTTATGTACAATGCATAAACCCAGATCACTGAAGCCTTATGTGTGTAAAATGTATGTATGGAAATTCGAAGATGATTCAGTTTCCCCCTCCATGCTTGTCTCCTTGAAAAAGACTATCTCTGCTATATGTTTGTTTACAGTCAAACATGTGGCAAACTTGGCTGGGTCACCCTTGTGTGAAGTGTTATTTCCAAAGGGCTCTTTACGTGACGAGGTACATGACACCGAAATTGTGTCAGACAGGACTCTCTTACCAAAGCAGATTTTAGCTGATATTCCAAGGAGAGAGAGAGAAGAACTGGTAATTGCAGGCTGCTTCAGAAAGAAACAGGACTGAAAGTTTGTACCCCAACTTAAGGTCCTTTTTGAGGGAGGAGAGGTTTATCTTAAGAACTGGATCCCAGATTTCCCCAGCTGGGGATTACCTTGGGCATCATCCCCCCTCTCAAGCCTACTAGCTGAGAACAGCACTGGAAAAAGCAGCAAAATGGCAAATACAAAGCATGTTACTCTTGCACTTGTTCTTATTTGCCTCCAGAGCATACTGTCTGTTTACTTAAGAGTTCTATCATGGCAAAATGAAATGTTCCTTAGTCCTAAGCAGTACAAGTGATTTCAGGCTGGCATCCTGTTCCCAAGAAATGGAAATCTCGGCTTCCTCTTGCAATGTCAAACACCTAATAGGAACCTTCTATTGCAACATTTGTTAAGGTAATTCAGCTTTGAATGCTTGAGGTCAACAGAGTGGTGAAGTTAAGACCAGAATGGTTCTGTTTGTTCCTTAAAATTATTTCATTAAATATTTTGAATTAATCATTTCAAATTTAAGTAAATTTATTTCTTGCACAGTTATTTCTTCATAGGCTAATGGAACTTACTGCTGCTTTCTAAGCATTTTCACTCAATTAAATAGTGAGCTAAATATCTAGACCAAGTGCTTAAAAATGTGTGTTAAGCCCAATGTCCTAGAACCTACCCAATGCCCTATTTTCAGAGGCTCAAGACTCAGAGCAGCTTCCATTGATGAGAACTTCTGGTGTTGAGCACTTCTGAAAACTACACACCTGTTTAGGCACTTAAGTGTGGCCTTTCATCCCTGGCTTTAAACATCCACTCTTGAAAGGCTTTGCCTTTTATGTTTTAGCAACATCACCGCCTGATTTACCTGTTTGGAAAGTGCCAATTCACTAACAAAAGAGAAATGCTGTATGATTTATAGAACTATGAAATTCATATACATCACAGCCCGCTGAGAATACTTATTTGCTCTCTTTCTATTAGGTAACTATTAATTTCCAAACCAAACCACTACCCTTTTGTTTCCTGTGCCAGAATGTGCTGCTGTTTGTCTTGCAGCCAGGGCAACCTGGATCCTGCCACCTGACTCTGTGGTCCCCTCCGCAGCCTGAGACCATGCTCTGTGGTGAGAAGAGCTCTCTGGGCACCGCCAAGGAGCTAAACCTGGTTTTCCAAGACAACTTAGGCCAAACTAATTACCAGTTGCCACATCCCTACTCTCCCACCCCACCACCAGTCACATGGTGTGCCATGTCCTCCCCCTCCTCCATCAGCTCTGGACTTTGCCTGACCCTGAGTTGAAACATAAATCTGAAGAAAATTATCCTGACAATGAGAATAAGGTTTTCTGCTAGTCCTTCTTCCTTTCTTCCCATGGCCGCTGCTGCTCCTGGCCATGCAATCCCACCCCCCCTCCCTTCAGCTGACCGTATGGTGGGACTATTTTAGCTCAGTAACCCAGCAGAAGCCTCTTCCCCTTTTTTTTTCGTTAGATTTCTACTAGGTTAGTAACTTGAATCGTCTCCCCAAGAGCCAGAGGAGTGCAAAGGAGAGGGGAAAGGAGAAGGAGGAGGAAAATAGGACATCCCCATTTTAGCATGTAACCGTACTCTAAATATTGAGCTTACTACTGAATTGAGTACACAGATTCAGAGTCTGATCCGTGCTCCTTGCGTTATTTATTTTGTTCTTACATTCAGCTTGTTTTTCATTATTTCTGGGGTTCTCATCTGGAACAGATGTTGGTTGGCAGTAGCGCAAAGAACAAGCGATACAGGGAATGAGGGGCTGGGGCATTTGTTGAGCTGCAGTTTGTGTTTTTGACCATAGTTAGGACCATGTGAGCAAGCTTTGGGGCTGTCTCACAGCCAGGACACATGTGGGCACTGGGACTTTAACTTTCTTCTTTCACTTCCCCCTGTAACCAGGGTCAGAAATGAATTTCCATTTTAACGTGCGGGTGATTTTCACATTTTAAACTAGCAATGTTTTAAATGGCAGTCCTGCACAGCATCCTGCCGTTAGCCCACAGAGAGGGAGAGCTTCTGCAGGCAGGGCGACAACGAAGAAAACAACCGGGGTGTCCGGGTCCCCCTGCCAGTGCGTGGGGTTGCTTGTCCCCAGCACTGCCCACAGCACTGGTCATGGCCAGCTGGCTACCTCTGCCCGCCCGAGGGTAGCCCAAACATCCCTCCAGGGTGGGCTCTACCTGCCGAGGTGGCCAGGCTGTGCCATGCAGACAGGGCGTAGCATCCTTCGTGCAGGGCTTTATGTGGTGGCTCAGGTTTTTGTCTAGAGGGTTCCTTCCCCTTAATAATACTTCCCCTTCTTAATACCAGCAGAGTAAAAGGCAAGACCTTTTACTCTGCTGGTATTAAGACGGTTTCTGTGGGTATTCCTTTGCAAAGTGTCGTTTACGGATGGTTTTAATACCAAAAGTTCTCTCAGCCAAGGGCATCATTGTTTTGGTTTCAAAATAATTATACAAAATAGCTAAGTGAATAATGCTCTACGTGAGAAAGTTCATGTTCTTGTATGCCAGCAATGCCTTTGTAGCTCGTTTTCATGTGGAATTTTATTAGAATTTCATTATTAACCTGCTCTGAGTTGTCAGAATTAAAATAAATGTGAAAGCTGGTCGATGCCTGTAGTCAATGCTCCTGGGAGTATTTGGCACTCTCCTGAAAAATGCTTCTGACCTATTGCACGCAAAAGAAATCTCTGGCCTTTAGAAAGAAAACATAGCTGACATTTCAATAGTCTTCTTGTATCTAATGAGTATCAAGTGACTTGTGTGCATGTACATCAGTGTGATATTAAATTTATTTAGTAGCGAATTTCATGTGTTTTGTTTCAGAACAGACTCAAGTTTCAAACGCTGACAATAAATATTTTCACATTTGGGGATGTGAGGAAAACAGAGTGGCCTTTTTGGTGCTCCAGCCTTAATATTTAATCAGCTGGAGAGAAAAATTGAAAAGCCTAAACTAATAAGAGAAATAGCCTTAAATAATGAAAGAAAGAGAGCTGCAAGGCATCTGAATAGGCGCTAATTGCAAGACATTATGATGTTGCAGCTACAGTCTGGATTCCTCATCTCTGACCTAGAGACTGCCATTTCCCAGAGGGAGACGGGCTGCACTTCTCTGAGGAGAATCTCTGATGGCCAGGCTGCAGAAAGCATTCGTTAGTAACTACACTGCATCCTGTCTGAAGGCTGATAAATGGATAATAGAAGCAAGAAAAATTAAATGGTTCAGGGCTATAAATAGACTAAGGGGGCATGTCTGTGCCACAGACAAGCTGAAAAGATTGAGTCCCATTCTTATAGCTTTCAGAGGGAGCAAGACGGAGCCCGACATTAAAGAATAGAGCAGCTATTGTTCTAAACGCATTGCCCAACACACAGGCTGCTCAGAGGATCTCCCTTTCCAAGTAAGCTCCTGGGCCTGCCTCATTACAGCTGCAGTCTGGAAAACAGGCAATTAATTTTAAACGTGCGTCGCCCCCTTGACATCAAGTTCAGCACATTTGTAGGGACCAACTGCAGCTTTCTTGGAGAAGGAGCAGTTACACGGCTGCCGAGAACTGGTTTTCACACAAGGGAAAAGGAAAGAAAAGCAGCAGTGGGGTCAGTCCATGCGCTTGTTTTCATTTGCTATTAGTTTGGAGGATGGTGTTTCAAATCCACACTGCAGACAGTGAAGGATTTTTGAGGGACCCAGGTTCCTCTCCTGGTTTATGACCTGCGTCGGGGGTGGCTCCATCAGAGCCATTTTACCCACTGTGCTCATCTACGGTTTGAGGTAGCAGGTCAGCACAAGATGGCAGACATCTTCAGCAGAGATAAGCTGGCTCCGTAGGTTTCCTAAACTCTTAATTGAAAAGGCTGATGGGAAGCGCTGAGCATCTCCTCTCCAGCAGTCCTGGATACCAGCAGGCCGTGGGAATAGGAGAGTAATTCGGTGGGTTAGGGCCCCTGCTGCGTGGTTGATCGGCAGCATGCATAAACTGCTGATTTCATTCCTGGGCAATCCTGAGGGACAATAAGCTTGACATGGGCGGCAGGCACAACCTTTGAGATGTCAGTTGTCCATCCAATATATAGAATCACAGAATGATAGAGTTGTCTAGGTTGGAAGGGACCTTTAAGATCATCAAGTCCAACCATCAACCTAACACTGCCAAAACCACCACTGAACCATGTCCCTAAGCACCATGTCTACCCATCTTTTAAATACCTCCAGGGATGATGATTCCACCACTTCCCTGAGCAGCCTGTTCCAATGTTTGATAACCCTTTCAGTGAAAAAATTTTTCCTAATATCTAATCTAAACCTTCCCTGGCCTAACTTGAGGCCATAGCTACCCCTGAGTTTGTAGAGTCACTGTCTGTTAATATGACGATGAATATAACAAAGAAATTTGGCATTGCACCTTCACACACAGAGAAATGACGCACGCAGAAGACAAAGGCTGAATCCAGACATCCCTCAATTTCTGAGATCTACCTCCCGGTTCTGTGGCACAGACACATTTCTAGTTCTGGTATTTATATCGGCCCTTTTTAGTCATATGGAAATAATTATGTCAGTAGCTGTTCCTGAAAAATCTGTATTTAAAAAATCAGGATGATACCAAATTAGAAAGGCGAATATGAAACCTACTATCATCATGACCCAATGCACACAATATAGCTCTAAATTACTATCTTTTCTCCTGTATTCTTAAATAACTAACTTCCCAAAATCCCTTTCTAGTGAAGTGGTATATATTTCTCTGACTCTGTTTACAGAAATAGTTGATGCTGTGATTCTTTTTTTTCCCCTTTGAATTGTCTGTGGTTAAACTATATAAAAGTTTCCTGTCTGAAACATAGAATTCAGCTAAAGAAGTGAGTTGTTATTGTCAATGAAAACAGACAAACAGACTGACTTCACTTAACAAAGTCTAATTAAAAGATTTTAGGAAGGATTATCTTCTAGGAAGAGTGAAATTATTTGAGACACGAAACAGGTATACTATGAATACAGGCTCACTTGGATGCAGAAGAGCCATTGTACCAATACGCCTCAGCTCCCAAGCCTGACTTCAGATTCAGAACAGAAGACTGCTCTTCTGAAAGCAGAAGCAAAGATGTCCTTTAACGATCTTTGCTGTCTCTCAAACATGGCTGATAAAGAAATTCTTGTCAAAATCAGAGCAGGGCAGGGCAAAACTGCCCAGCCGTATCCAGCTGAAGGCCAGCAACAGCTTTTCAGATTATGAAATTGCTTTCAGCAGAGATTTTGTTTGACGTTCATGCCACGCAGATTAGCAGCACCAATACATTCTTTCTGCTGCAGAGGCTCCGGTAGTTAGTGGTGAGCAAATGAAATGTACGAGGAGGATAACTTGCTTTTCAAAATTAATCACATTTACGAATCAAAATTGCAAGCACTTTACAATAATTCTCCCAGGACACAGCATTTCCCCTCTTCCTTTCTGTAGATTTTAGGGGACAAAAAGTTCTATGATGTATTGTCTATACTAGAAAGTAACTCTGAGTCTTCACCTCATGCCCAGTTTGGGGCTAGGCGAAGAGGAGCCCTGCACAGGGTGACAGGGTGCCTACCTTGCGTCCTCCGTGGGAGGTGGCAGGGATGAGCTGCTCCGGCAGCCAGTCACCACCTTCTAATTGCATGGCTTTGCATGGCTGCTGCTGCCACCACAGGAAGGTTAGGATGCGTGGAGACAGTCGTTATTGCCCTTGTGCCACACATGAGCTGCATACGCTAAAGGAGACAAAAGTGTAGGAAAACCGTTCTCTGTGGCTTTCTTCTCAGCTCTCTGGCTCTCCTTTTCTGCAACAGGAGAAAGCTCTTTCCCAACTTCTTTGCTCTTCCATTCTACTCAAGAAATAGAGGGTCTGCTGTAGGTGACCCTGCTCTGGCAGGGGGGTTGGACTAGATGGTCTCCAGAGGTCCCTCCCAACCCCTGCCATGCTGTGGGTAAAAGCAGTGCTTTCTAACAGGGCGGGGAAAACTGCATTCAGGGGAGACAGGGAGGATTTATGGATCCTGACTGGGAGAATGGAAGGTCCTCTCTCCTCAGGGTCGTAGAGGAGAAGGATGGCAGCTTCTCTGTGGGAAAAGGAGGCTGATGAAGAAGAAAGAAGAGAAATTCCCCTCCATAGACGCCTGCTTCCTCCCCTAGTCCCTGGAGCATTACTAGAACCCTCCCGCCTTCCTCCTACTGATTCCTTCTTGGGGACACCTGGCTCTCCTTCCCAAGTGCCTCCCAAGCTCTGGTTTTGCCTTTACTGCTGATCTGTGCCAGGTCTGTTTCACCTCACTAAAGAGTTGCTGAGGCTGAGAGTTAAGATGATACCCCAGGGATAGTTTTGGTCAGAAACCAGGAGGCAAAGCGTCATCAGTCAAAGCAGAGATCTCAACCGCAAAAGGGAAGTCCCAACATCATCACCTCGTGTGTCAGTATAACTGTGTTAGCCTGAACTATGGGTTCATCAGATCTGGACTTGGCTAGTTGTTGTATAGGAACCTTCTAATTAAAATCCAAGAGATGGCTAGTGTAGTAAACAATTTAATGAGTAGGTGGCACTCTTTACTCTGAACCGCTCTTGAACCGTGACCCAGAAAGTGCGGAAGTGGTATGCAGTAAAAGAAGTGGGATGTGTTCATCAGCGGTGCGCTTCGTGGCATTGCATCGTTGTTGGGAAATGTGTTTCACATGGACACAGACTTCTCTTTAAGCTCAGTAAAGCTGGCACCTTTGTAAGTGGTGAGCAGCTCATGCACTCAGCTCACACGCTTGGAAGAGACAACCGCCTGGACAGGGTCAAACTCTGCATACGTAGTTTGCTCACCGTAAGGAGAGGGACGGAGACAATCAATCCTTCGCTCTTCACAAATCAGATGAATAATTAAGATAACCTCTCTTGATGCACTGTGTTCTTATAAAATGCATAAACTGAATCTACTTCCATTTTAGTCTGGCGTCCCTCAATTTCTGCAACAAGGTGTATGCATTTTCCATAAGCATAAAAAACAAAATGTGTTCCCTATTGCTTGGTTGCCTTCCACAGCTGCCTGCTTTCACTTCCCCTGAGTTCATCTTTTATGATAGCCTTCAGGAAGCCCTCTCCAGGGAGACAGAGGATCTGATTCTGGTGAAGACAGGGCCTGAGAAGCCACCTCGGGTTTCCTGGACAGAGAAAGAGCGTCACCGTCTCTCCCCCTGGCTCTGCCTCCCCCTCGCCCCCAGTCAGCAGCGCACAAATGTTATATAAAGCCGCTCCTCCGCACCTACTTGTTCTTGTGCCAACGAAGATAAAAGAAACCCAAGCACTGAGAGCTGAGTGTGCGTTTATTTATACAGAAGGCAAGAAATGACTAGCGAAGGCATGACTAGACCTCTCCAGATGTGAGGGAGGAGGTATATAGTAAATACACCTATTTATCCCTGGTATCCCTTTATTATCTTTAGTAAAAATATGAGATATATCCCTGGCTATATCCCTTTACTCCTAGGAAGCAAAGCCTGCATTTACATTAGTTGCACTGGTAACACCACTGAAAATTCAAGACCTGTTCACAATGGAGCTAGAAGTCTTAGCTGTAAGTTTAGTGATTTTTGATGGTTTTAAAAGTGTAAAAGTAATCATATATCATCAGGGAAATACTATGCCAAAAATGATGCAGAAACAGATTTACTTCAGAATATGAAGGGCTCCTTTGATAAAGAAAATACTATTGCTAATGTAAGATTAGAATACAAAGCTTCTATTCTGAAACAGAAAACCTATGATAAAAGGCAGCGCTAAAAGCAAAGCCAACAAAGTAATAACACAGTGTGCTGAACTCAAATGTATCGTTGTCCTGTTCAGCTCTTCCAAAACTTCATCTGACATAATCTCAACAAATAATTTGTTTGCCTCATTTCCCAGAAAAACAAACTGGCCCTCCAGAATATTATTCCAATATGCAAAATTCAGACTGAAAAACTTTTACTGGGAAGACAGTATTATGTGTGACGATCAGTCTAACACCCTGACTCACGAGTACGTAGAGAAAAATGCAAACAGAAGAAGGAGCCAGGGGAAAAAACAGAAATTAAACCATTCCAGATATGGATGTACAGTGTGTGGGTTTTATTGTCAGCCAAATATGTGGAGAGCAGTTTTTCCTGTAAATCGGGGAAGAGTCACATCCGACACTAGTCCTATCAGGCAAAAACGACTCAGCAAAGGCAGGCAGAAATCACTGCTTCACTACAGCAATGTCAGGTCTATTGCCTACTCAAAATCGATGAGCACGCTTTTAGAATAAACATGTACTTGCACAAAAAGATCAAATAATTGTAATTTGAGAAGGTGTCAGACCAAAATCTCCCACTGCTCCTGATCACGCCCAAATCTATCACTTTGATCCGCTTTGTGAGATGCAGACATCCTTTAATAACAATCCCTTTCTAATTCCCCTCTGAAAGTAATTAACAGCATCTTATCTAGGAGCTATGCCCAAGAAAGGCTCTTGCAAATACTCCTGCTTTTCCTGGCTCTTCAGTTGTTTTACAATACTGTTAGGCTGCGGAGGAAATGGTTTCATATACACAGTTATTAGTTCAAAGTGATCTTCTGACCTGAAATTTTGCTAGTGAGAAGTCCCTTCCCTTCTGTATTTCTAAGAATCATCAGGTTATATATATAAATATATGTAGAGAGTGTTGATTCAGTATTAAGATTGAGCACAAAAGGTAGCAGTAGATGAGGTGATCACTTCAAATGGACTTTGGGACTCTGCTGTCCAGGGCCAACAGTTGCAAGAGTGTGAATCTGCACTGCCCTGGCTGCTGGACATGAAGATCCTCAGCTGACACCCTTTGTCAGTGGGATCCAGCCCCTCTCTCTACAGCTGTATACACTCTATTCGCCTATATTTATTCATGTTTTGGTGGGTGAGCTTCTTGCTGGACCACAGACACTGAATGACCACACAACACCCAAAGCCTGTGCAAGAGAAATGCTAGGAGCTACAGGTGTCCCCCGGGGCATGGAGCTGTTCAGGGACAGGACGCTCTCAGGCCACTGTAAACCAGCTGGGAAACTCCATCTTCAGCGTGCCGTAGGAGGTAGCGTTGAGGATCTACAGCGTGCCAAGGTGACCACGTAGACAGGCTGGTGCTCTGAATACACACCGATAGAAATAAACCCAGTGCCAGGGTAGGGAATGCAGACTTTCAGTTACTCAGAACACCATTCATTTATTACTTCATAGTAATAATAAAAAAAAGTACTACAGAAAATTAGACCGTTATTTATGGATGCGAACAGAAAGTTTGAGCTCGATCCTGGGCAGCTGCCCTTCCTCCCATGCAGAAGGCGCATTAGAAGAAAAAGAGGACGAGTGGAGTTTGTCCAGATTAAGGTTAAGATGAACACCCCCTTCAGACAACTGCTGCTCCAGACTGAACAGGATGCTGAAAAAAACATCCCAGGGATGATGTGACTGCAAATGGCTCTTTGGAGCTCAGGCTACAGACGCTGCCAAGTGCTTACTGGGCATAGCTGCGTATCAATCAGCCCCCCGTCCTTCCTCGCCTATCTCTTTTCTTGGCCCTATCTATAAAAGCAGATACTTCACCCAGTGAGCTACACAGTCTTTCATAACCATCTGCGGGGAATCTGCAGGTGTTAAATTAGCTGCAGGAGGATGCCCATATGTTTCCTGCATGCAACAGAATGAGAATTATTATCAAAAAAAAAAAAAAAAAAAAAAGGCCATTGCAGATTGCACGCAGTTAAGGCTAAAGGGCTCAAGCCAAGATCTTTAAGTAAAATCACACACAGATGAGATGTAATTTACCGTGATTTGCTGCTTCGGATTAAAACACAGAGAAGAGGAAATGCGGTCTTCGTTTCCTAATGTAGTTTTTCGGGCTTATGTTCTTATGTGGGGAGACATAAGCAGTTTCAAGCTGCTGGCAATGGGACTTGGGGCTGTTCAGCGCTTGCCAGGATCAGGCCTTTGCAATGATTTCATACAACTTTTTTTGCGACTGGTCAATTTACTTATGATTGTATTGTATATGTCAGAGTCAGCAATTGCCCCGCAGCTACTAATGGGAGTTATTTATTATTACCGTATAAAAAGAGCCAAAAAGCAACAAGTACCTTCCCTGTCTGGGTCTGAAGGATGAAGGCAGTCGGAGAATACTTTTTAATAGACCTTACTTGTCTCTTTGGTGTAAAGCAGTTGAAAAATGGGTAAAAATGAACAAGGGTTGAGTTTCTAGGACAGGCACAAGGTAAAGACCTTACGTTTTACACACAAATACATGTATGCATGCTTATTTTGTAGGCGTAGGCACAGACTAACCATCTCACTATTTCTCTTCAAAATCCTGAATTGAGGTCTGTATATATGTTTGGGAAAACTGCCATTTTTGCATTTTTTTACCATCTAAAATATATTAATCCAGTTTTTAAGAGCATAAATTGAGATTAGGCAAATCTCTACAGCAGAGATCTGTTTCAGGTGAGTATTCCTTCAAGACCCCAAATGTTATAGCTGGGTGTAGAAAAGACCCACAAGGCTTGACAAAATTTTGCAGCTTTTTATATGCAAGCAGGAATTCATATTTCTCCAAAAGCCCTTAACAAAGAAATCAAGCTATTACACATGAGCATTTTTCTCTGTGCACAGAAAAAATGTAATTGATCCGGAGGATCCGAGGTGCGCCAGGCTGACTCTCACGGGACAGATGGTCACGGTGCCTCCGGATGAAGTGGAATTTGCCAAGCAAGCAATGTTTTCCAGGTCCGTATGTAACAGGCACGTCGTAGAGTGCAACCCCGCAGGTTTGAGACAAATATGTGGCCGTTTGGTATGGAAAATCTGAGAAGTAACAAGCTTGATATTTACTTCGGAGCCATGAAGCATGCTGGCTCCTGTGTGGCATGGAACGACAGGCAGAGTGGTGCCACCTCCTTTTAACTCTGGAGGTAATGAAATATGGAAATGCAATTAGTCAGTGTTGGACTCCGGTAAGGCACGTGGTTTGTAATCTGAGGATTATAAAAATATTTCACCTGGCTCCAAGGAGAGATTCCATAAATCCAGGGTGTATTTGTTACCTTTAATGATTCTTCTCCCCCCTCCCCGCTTAGGACAGGTAGCGCTCTTCAGCCACAGCCCCCCACTCAGAGACACAGCAGAGCTCTGCTGCCTTTGGGCTTACACCCATTTGCCAGGTGGAGCTTACGGGTTTTATTACCTCTCCTGACGTACCAGGACAACTGTTTCCAACGCCGTAATACTTACAGGACAGTCTCCTTTGAACATAGGTGAGCGCAACCCTGACACACACACCCCCCCACACACACACCCAGGGTGTGCCCCCATGCCCTCCAGTGGGTCTTCAGAATCACAGGTGTGAAAAGCCCGAACATTACTTAGCTGGGTCAGGCACCTCCCACGCAGGCTGATGGGGATGGTCCTCCAGGCGCGCCCTGCCTGGTCAATCAAATACTGCTGGGAAACTGGGATGAACTGGGATCCAAACCAGCCCGGAGGCGGTATTCTCTCTGGCCTGCTGGAAGGGGTTAGGGTAGGACTCTGCCAGCGGGTGTCCCATCAATAGCAAAAATGAGACCAGGGATAGACGGGGGTGCACAAGCCTTTTTTACAGACTTCGCAGAAATCAGACTCCTACGCGAGCCAGAGTCCACCAGCGCCTCGGCAGCGGATGCTCCACTGTCAGGGAGCAAAAGCCAGACGGACACGGTGAGGGCTGCCAGGGCTCACCCCATCCAACGCCGGCAGCAGCTGGAGCCACTTCCCAACGCCACAGTCGTGGGTGCTCAAAGGGACAACTCAGAAAATGGTGGGAAACCCCAGCTCAACCTAGAGGTTGCCAAACCCACCACCTCCTCTGCAGGGTCTGCCCGACTTGCTCCGCTTCCCTCCACGTTCCCGTGAAGTCTGCAGCTCGAGCTGCTGTGTCCCTGTGCTCCCTGCACCGCTGCCGAGCATCCCACAGCATCCTCTGCAGATGCGCTCGCTGGGGCTTGGGGACCAGAGGTCTGCACCCCATACTGCTGGCTGCTCCCTGACACCCGTCCAGAGAATCTCCTCTGGCTTTTTTTCACTTGGAGACCAAACGATGTCTGCCTTTAGAGACAGGGTTCTGCAACGGGGGAAGGCGGTGTTCGCCGGCTGCCTTCGTTGCAGATCTCGCCAGACTTGGGCATGGAAGATCACAAAACTTGCTGCAAGGGAGGGCAAAAAAGATGAATGGTGGTGGTTCTTGCATCTCAGGTTTCACCCTGGCTGAGCACACTCGGCTGAAGAAAAAAAAAGCAGACTATGCATATGCTTTGGCACATCTGTTGAATTTATTTTTTTTTCTTTTCTTTGTCCTTCCAGGCACCCGGTGGTAAGAAAGTGGCCTCGCAGCTATGAGTGGTTCTTCATGAAAATGAACATTGAGCACATCTGGCTTCAAAGCTGGTACGGAGAAGTTTCTGCCATTGCAGTAGAAGAGTATTTAAAAGCAGTTCCAAGTAAAGGATGATTGAATGGGCTTCCAGATAGAGATCTTCTGCGTTTCCTTTCCAAACGCTTTTAAAATTTCATGCTGGATGGTTACTTTACAGTGGGTTGGGTTTTTTTTCCCCAAAAGGCTTCAAAATAGCCCTGTCTTACAGGGAGCAGAATGAAAATAAACCAACACAGACTTTCAAATTATAAAGGAGAGGTGGATACTAGCCTTACCCTGCAATGTACAAACGTGTCATTTCAAACAAGCGATGCATCATTTTGAATGCTGCTTAAAAATGCTTTGTGTCTGTTTGTTTTGACTTTTATTGCTGTGCACCCACAGGGAAACTACAGTATGTGCTAAACATAATGTTCTGATTTACAGAAAAAGCAAATTGCCTCTTCAGAACCCTCTGTGTATTGTGGAGATATTACTGCTGCTTAGTCTCTCTTGGTTTGTAAGTACTCTAAGATAACTTAATAGCTGCAACTTTAGATATTTAATTTTTTAAAAAAAATTTTGCTAAAGCTGTCCTCATTTGCTAAATTATATTTTCTACATGTGTTTTCCCCTAATTATCTAATTTGATATTTCATTTGGAAATTGAGTAGAAGTTATCCCTTTTAGTAGAAAAAAATGCAAGCAGCTCAAACAACACGCCTCCAGAATAACTTGTCTCTTACTAACACAAAGCTGGTTAAACGCGTTAAGGGCCCAAACCAAATCAGCCCCACAAGGATTATCCCAATGCAAGTATAAACATTCTCATAAGAAGAATTTGAGTAAATGTTCTTGGCTAGCTTATTCTTGTTATGAGACAGGAAAAGTATTTTTAATAGCCTGTAGTCCCTATTTTTTTGCATCCTTTCTCCAGCCACTGCTTTATTTTTAACTCATTTGTGCAACTGATTTTTGTAAACCACCACTAACTCATCTGGGGGTGGAGCCAGTCCCTTAACACTGTTTCCTCATCGTTTTAAAGGGCCTGTTCATGCATTTATTTTTTAAAGAAGCCTAAAGATAGGTAGATATTTCAGGCCATGAAAAACTCATTTTCCTAGCGTGGAAAGTGCAAACTTTGTTGCAGACAGATTATGGCATCTCATGTGATAATACCAAAAGAGTTCAAAGGTATTTTATTCACCTTCCGCCCTTTCTGTAGGTGTCCTGGTAAACTTATTCTGCGGTTCCTAAGGGTATCAGAGTAAGACAGGTCCCACGGCTAACCTGCCAAGTCAGTACACAGTTTGCAAATTATACGTCTGTTCTCCCCGTTGCATTAAGAAAGAGACAGGTTGAGATGGGGTTTCTGTGCCTGTGGGGCACAGGTGCCTCCAGCATCCCTGGGAGGGCACCCGAGCTCTGGACACCAGCCCGAGCCTGGGTCCCAGCCGAGCGACCTGAGCTTGTACAGGTTAATCCCCGGGCAGAGCTCAGAGGCAGCTGCCTGAGCTCTGACCAGCTGGAAGCCAATTAAGTGCAGCTGAGCTTATTTTGGTTCAGGCATGGAGAGAGGGAATCATTCCCGCAGCGGAGCCGGGCACCGTTCTGGTTTAACTACCAGGGGCCGCTTAGCCCTTCAAGGCGCCGGGCATCACTACCATTCCTGATACTCCATAAGAAACGAAAACAAATGCGGGGGAAAAACTTTGTTTAGACACTTACAAGCATTTTTTCTTCCTTTTTCATTTCCAGAGACTCTGTTAGCAGTGCAGATCTGTTGCAGAGGTAATTACGCAAAAGGCGGGAGTGTCCTGCTTGAATCCATTTCCTTTTTTTTTCCCTTGGCAGATGAGCAGTATTTTCCCATTTGAGTTTGTCCCCGAATCTTGCACTGTGTAGTACTGAAGTAAAACGGCCCATCCTGTACAGATTTGTAGAATACCATCAAGTGAAATCCTCCTCGATTCATACCATTTTGCCGTGGAGATCTTTGTCTGCTATGGATTTGATACTTTGCCCATTAGGATTAATGGGACTTTTAAAACTGAGTTCAACAGGCAGAGCACTAGACCCTGTAAGGGAATCTCCACAAGTCTAATGTTTCTCTGCAACTTTAATTACATGCTTCATTATCCCAGTTCACTACTGTTCCCAGAGACACCTGAATTGCCTGTTCTCTCCCCTGCCCCTCAACGCGCACACACACAAATTAAGCAAATGCAGTGTACAAGCTTAATGTTTAAACAAGCTGAAGAAGAGAGGAAGAATTTTAGAAACGCTGTTGTTACTATACTCTCACTCATATCCTCAGACAGCCTGGTAACAGTGACGTGGTCCTACGTCCTAGCCCTTAAGTTATTAACACTCTTGCCTTAAAGCAGTAAGGGGTTGTATCAACAATGCTCAGTAGAGCTTGAACTCTTTAAGAAGTTTGTGTGCACTAAAAAAGGTTTCGAATTTATAATACCCTACTCGCTACCGGCTGTCTCCCTGCACACCTAGATTAATTGGAGTAGCTTCTGTATCGTAAATTGACACATTCATCAAGAAGCTTTTCTGTATGGACCTGCCGGGAGGCTCTTGACAGAACCTCAAAACATGAAATGGCGAGGGCATGGAAAGTGACAAAAGGGGCTTCACGAAGAAACGCCGTCTTGAATCATCTGTTCTCATTTCGTGCTTCCTTCTCCCAAGGAATAGCTACAATAAATGTCCATGAAAGTCTGTAGAAATTTATCAAAAATATGACCTGTGGGTTTCGAATGGAATTTTCTGGAGAAAAAAAAAAAAGGAGGAGATGGTAATTTGCTTAATTGGGCTTTACATTATTAATTATATACTACTTCTGATTTTTCTTTAAACTGACAAATGTCTCAAGTGATATTGTTCATCATGTGGTAAGTGATTTTTGTTAAAGGTTTTTACCCAAAGAGTGTTACTGAGATTTCATAATAAAATCATAGTTCCTTGAGACTGTAAAGGGTCCGATCTTGCTTCAGTTCAAGTCAATAGCAAAAATCCTATTCATTTGTTGTGCTTTAATTATTAAAACAAATAAGCATTTTTATAAAAGGACTTGATAAGCCCTTATGAATTTATTAAGCATTTCCACTAGCTGATGTGCAATTTATTTCCATGTCTTCTGCATTTTAGTTATTTCTGCAGCTTCCCCAGAAAAGCTTGTTGTGCAACGTGTATTATTTAAAACTTTTAACTGTGGTTTTGCAATATTTAAGAGACGTATTTAGTCAAGTCTGTATACTTGCTGAAAAAAAGGAAGACAAAGTTCTAAACTTGGGTTCTCTAATTTGTGCAAGAGTAATGCATGTACAGGATTTAAGCACAGCTAGTTTGAACTGCTGTTCTTATTTAACCAAAGAATGCTCCGTTTCTGTTGAAATTTTCATCACTTTGGTGGATGAAACGCAACCTGTCTTGTTTCTGGATGTGTATTGCAAATTGCAATGTACTTTGATTTCTAAAGATACTGAATGTTGTTAACGAAATGCCTATCAAGAAGAAATGCAAATAAAACAAATTTCAAAGTGGAAACTGCAGTTAGAATATTCTTAAGTCTGCGGTACAGCATTAGCTGGAGTAACTGACCTTTTGCTGACAGCCATTAGAGTTTCTGTCTGATCTGAATATCTGCTTTTTTTCTTTCAGTTTCCTGAACCAAGCTAATTTCTCTCAAAATCCTTCTGGGAATTGAGACTCAGATCTGCCGTGGTACAGCCTGGCTTTTCTCTGGGGAGAAAAGTCTAGCCAGGCACCTTTTTATCTTTCCTTCCTCTTCTCATTACTGTCAGATTTGCTTTCACTGTGGCCGTGAAATGTCACTCTTAACAATGTTGGCTCTTCTTTTCTGCACGTGGGGACTGAGCACTCACCTCTCAGGTGTGCATTAATGGTGTTTTGGAAGTTTCCTCAGTGTTATTTCTTCCCTTGCTAGCCTTGATCTTACAAGTTCTTGTTACAGCTTGTTGGCCGCTGTCTGCCTTCCTCTGGCACGTTTTTTTAAGCCAAGGCTGACAATTTACCTTCTCATCTTGCTTTCCCGCACCGTCTCCTTTCAACAAAATTCAAGCTCTCCCACTAAAATTCCCACTTCGTATCTGATAAAGGTTATAGGAAACAGCCTGGGTTTCCTATTTACGCCTTACGGTCTTTGTCTTGCCACTGGTTGGACTGCGTTGGCTGTGAGGACCGTGACAACAGTTTCCTAACCTGCACAAATCACAGTCAACATCGGTTTCCTATTTCCAGTGACTCCATATTCTTAAAAGAACATTTCCTGCAGCTGTTCTTTTCCTTTGTACTGACTCTTTTTACTTTTATACTGTTTCCGGAGTGATGTCTGCTCTGATTACACTAAGTGTCTTTCACTTTTTTTACCAAAAAAATTCTCATTTGAACAGCATTTTTGGACTCACTAAAGTACCGTCACTTTTCTTGATCTGCTTTTTGCCGAACACTGAACACTGCTCCTTCTGAATTGCCTGTCACTTGCCGTTCTTCAACATGGCACACCCTTTACCCGCCTCTACTCGGCCCACACTTCCATGTGCCCTCTCCCATCCAACATTCTCCTGCTCCTCTGTTGCCTTATTCTCTTTTTCTATTTTTTTTCTTCTTTAACTCTAGTTTTTCTGTGTTCTTCCCTCAGCTTCCCATTCCTTCTCCACAGCCCCTTCCACATTACTTTGTCTGCCCAGTCTTTGCTGTCTCCTTGATTTTGCTGCTTTAATCTTGTTCTCACAATGCTCGGTTGCCTTTGGAGAGGCCTAAAACTGCCGGGTACTTTGGGACAATGCTAAACAGTTACTTTAAAGAATACTTTGGGTTTGAAATTTATTTATTTATTTATTTATTTACCTATCTCTCTATTTATCTATTTGAACACCAACTCTGGAACAGAAATGGGAACATATTGGCCTTGGTGCCAACACAGGGTGGGGCCGTTCTTCGAGCTCATGGCTTTTGTCTGATACCACCTTGTGATGCACAAACCATTCCAGGCTCTACTAGAGCCCGTCTGTGTCAGCAGCCACAGCATATAATCGTGGTGAGGAAGGAAAGGACATTACCCAAGTTTGACGAGGTTGTTTGACGGCATAGGCTAACGAGGTGTGATCACATGACTCTTCGCGACTTCTGAAGGCAAAACGGGTGTTTGAGACCATTCCAAAAAGGTTGTCAGCTGGTGAAAACCAGCGATCCATTCCAGAAGCTGGAAGAAGGTACAGATGCCTTGTATGAAAAAACAGGTAAGGCTTTAAACAGGCTGCCCAGAGAAGCTGTGGATGCCCCATCCCTGGAAGTGTTCAAGGCCAGGTTGGATGGGGCTTTGAGCAGCCTGGTCTAGTGGGAGGTGTCCCTGCCCAGGGCAGGGGGGTTGGAACTAGGTGGTCTTTAAGGTCCCTTCCAACCCAAACCATTCTATGGTTCTATGATTTAAGAAGAGGTATGTAACAAACAATTCTAATTAATGGAAAATGAATCCATAAAAGGATCATGTTTATTCAGTACCTTTACCAATTGCGTCAACGCATTTTTCTCCAGTGTGGGTGTTATTTTTGGACACGTTACTGACCCTTTCACCATTTCTCAGGCCTTTCAATCGAGCTCCTGGAGGGGCGGGGCCGTCGGCGAGGGGGCGGGGCGATGGAAGCCCCGCCC
>VYZM01020049.1:100050-135140 GCA_013398915.1 Dromas ardeola
AGCCCGGGTGTCGGGGAGGAGATGCGGCGAAGGCATGGGGACGGGCGGCCGTGTGACAGGCTGCGGTCGGAAGATTTGGGGGGAAGGGGAGGGGGGAAGGACAACGACACGGGGTTTATGGTTTCGTTTAGAGCCACTTTTCCCTTTCTACCCCCCCGGCAGAACAGCTACAGCGGGGACAGGTAGGCCGCTTTCCGCAGGCTGCGGGGAAACGTGCCAGGTATCCCGAAGATGCCTTCTGGTGCTTGTGAAGGCATGGCCATAGCTGTTTGAAGGCAGCTTTCGGTACAGGTTTTATTGTAATAGCTTCATCATCCTCTCCTGCGCAGGTCTGTAAGGGCTGGGAGAAGAGGTATAAGCATCAGGTAATTCTTAAAGGCTTGCGAATGCAGGAGGAGAACCGAAGCCTGGAGAAGGATGTCAGCTTGGCTTGTCTGAGCGTGCCGAAGGTCTGTAGCCTGCAGAAGGGACCTGTGATTTTTTGCCGAGATAAGAACCGAGATGTTCTGCCGCTGCAGTCTCTGCTTGGGCTGTGACACTGAAGTCTTGCTGGGTTTTTATGAGCATGACAACATCAAGTGCTTAAATCAAAGGAGGGGGGGAAAAACCCTCAAAACTCTTCTATAAACTCTGTTTGTATTTGTAGACTTCCGAGGAACTGGAAGGTCTTCAGAGGAGGATACTCCTCTGAAGCAAACCAAGTAAAAAATGCTGCAAATGTGTGTTTCGCGTGTTCTTGGCACAATGAGTTTGTTAATGCCCAAGCTGTTGTTCTTGGTCGTGAGGAGGGGTAAGACCAGGGTACTTGGTTGAAGTAGAACCGTAATACATTTCTAAAGAAAACAAACTTACTTTCTTTAATATAGTGAGCTGAAAATCTTAGTTAGGGAGCTGTTGCTTCATAGCACGTATGATATATTGGGTGGAAAACAAGTCTTTCTTCTTGGAATACCAAGTGGCACCAACTTGGAGGTTGGAAGTGTGATTACCGTTCCTCTTAGTCTGCTGCCTGCTTGGGTAGACAAGCCTGGCCCATCTCTTGCGTTCTTAATGCACTGTGAAAGTGGAGGTGGGAGGCTAGGTAAGATGTACCTTTGGTTTTGATCTCATGTGGCAATTAAGGTACTTTGGGTAATAATTCTTCCCTCTATACCAGCTGACAGATTTTTTTCCTTGCTGTCACTCTGTATCGGACAAACAGTGCAAAATTTTTTTCTTCCCTGGGGGAATTTTCCCATGGTCCTTTCCATGCCCCCTCATAGCCTCTCATAAACATTATTTGCTCTTTTGTGGAATCTCTTCCTCCTTTTATCATCTTGCTTATTTTGTGAATTTTTCATGGTTTTCTCTTTTCTGCTGTCATCTCTGTGCTGCAGAAGACCTTCTTGGGCTTATGCTCACATTCGGACTTGCTTGTATAGTTACATCTATTAGTGGTATAAAGAGAAGTGCTCCCTGACTGCTGGTTGGCTTTTTCCTTCTTTAACTGACAGAATGTTGCTGATAAAAACTCTATCTAGGTAAAGATTGTGATTTACTATAGTATATATGTACAAGAATATGTTTCTACTTATTTATATTAACTTTGTAAATGCAGGTGGGACCTCAGGGTGATTTGGATGGGATAGGAATATAATAATATGTCACAATACAATCACTAGCTCTGCTGGAGTCACAAATCTTTGTTTCATGGACAGAACTTTTAAGCATGCAAATATTTAAATTTATCAGTGCACTTTGGGAATATAGGGAAGAATTAGAGTTTTAAATTTTGATTTTTTTGAAGCTGAGGGGGGAGTCTGTGGAAGACAGGCAAGGAAGAATGTGGAAGGTAAAGCTGTATTCTACAGGATCCAAGTTTGCTATTCCTGTGAAGGGATTTGTGAACTGACACATGAGGAAACAAACTCTGCTTCTGGGAGGAAGAATAAATACTCCGGGAAATCTGCAGTGCTGTAACTAAGGAGTGGAGTTACATGCATAAGGAGCATCCACTTAATGGATTTGCAATTAGTGGCACTGAAAATGATGTGAAATGGAGCAATAGTTAAGGCTGATAGAGGTGCAGCCTGAATTACGTGAGGGTGATAAATGGGTAACTTTTCTGATCTCAAAGTTTCATCTTTTTATTCTCCTTCTGAAAAACTTAGCCTTTGAACTTTCTGATGTGTGTGTGTGATGCATGTGTGCCGTTGGTGGTGGTGGGTTTTTTTGGTGTTTTTAGACATATTCCAATTTAAGTAAAAAGAGACATTCTTGATTAGGCAAAGAAGTGATTTGCTTTAGCTGGTGTCAGAGCATTTTAAAAAGGATAAATATTCCAAATACTCTGCAGTTTAGTTATTTTTCGTGGGTACCTTGTGAGCTTCATGAGTGCAGTGAGTAGGAAACAGGAATAGGAGAGTTGAGAGTTCAAATCTGTAGCCTTGCAGTCCTGTCCCTCCTTCCAAAAAGGTTCTTCAAATATGACTCTACTGTGTGTCTCATGTTTTTCAGGCCCTTGCTCCCTGCCTGAATTACGTTGTTCAAAATGCTGGATGACTTACTTCCCTTCTCCAGGGAAGAAATAGCGAAACAACTTCACATGTGTCTGAGGAGGTTTTTTCCAGTGGAAGATACTAATGTTACCCAAATGACTCAAGGAGTTGCATTTCGGTTGTTCGACCTGAAAAGTATAAACTCAAGCTTTAGTTTTACAGGAATATAGGCATTGCAGGTAGTCTTAACGTTGTTCATTTTTGATGGTGGTGGTGAACTAAATATAATACAGAGGCTTCAAATTCCTTTCCAAAACCAAAATACGTATTTTATGTAAATATTGGCTGGGAGTGGGCTGGAGAGGAGTCTGGAGAATCTGGAGAGGCAAGGTGTGGAGTATTGTGGAGAGCAGACTAAGGAGAGTTAGAGGCTCAGTCCTGGTTGAGAAATTAGGGGAAGGCAGGGGTATATTGCAGTGGGAAGAAAAAAGAGTCGTCTGGTTCTGTATTTTTTCTGTTGTACTTCATGTTGGGCATCCAGCCATCTCTGAATCCCCTCTCAAGCTAGGGCTTGGTGATCCTGATAAGAACATAAATTTGATACGTTGAAGACTATGGAATAAAATATGATTGTGCTTGACACACAGGGTGAAGGGAGGAAGGAGGACTGGCTACAATAGTTGGAGATAGGTCTGGAGTGGAGCTTTGGTGCATGGCTTGTGAATTTAAGGGTAGTTTGTGACTTGAGTCTGTGACTTTGTCTGTGTAAAGAAAATGGTCAGCTTTGCCAAAATACACCCAATTCATTCTTTCCTTCATTGTCATGTTTTTTTTGTGCGGGTATATTGAACAAAACAGATGCGAACGACTTTATACTCATGATTCTGTAAGCTCATGCCAGCTCCAAAGCAGCAGAGTTAGGGTTATTTTGGCATGTAGTTCAACTCTTTGCTACGTTCCTTTCAACGCTGCTTAGGATTCTCAAGTGGTGCATAACTTTTGTATTACTGATGCTTTCTACTGAAAGCTTCTGGTACCGTACTGCTGAAAGGACAGAACTGAAATCAGTGGCTTGCTTAACTCGGACAGTGACTGTATGATGTTGAGCTGCTATGTTGTTCTTAAAAAGCAGGAGTAAATTCAAAAATGGTTATACCTGTTTTATACGTAGGAATGCATACATGTTGGAAACCCACGCGGAAAGAGGAATGCGTGCCAGTGTTGATTGCTTGACTACTTGACTCTTCTGGATACACATCTCCTTCCTGGGGCAGGTGAAAACACAACACGCACCAGGGATTTGGTGAGATGAGGTTGGGGTAGATGCTTGAGATAAAGCTTATTGTCAGATGGTTAGTGTATTGTTACGTGTTTGGTAAAGATCAGAGACATTTATTTGGACCAGGAGCTAGAAAGAACATCCAGTGTTAATTGTGGCAATATTAGTAGGGTGCCTATGCTTAAACAGATCTAAGGACTGACCTCAAACATTGAGTACCAAGGTACTCAAACTCTGGGAGCTTTCTGGTGTTTCTCATGAGGACAAAAACTAGAGTATGTCTGCAATTGGTTTCCGAATGATGGAAATGATCTTTGTTATCTGTAGACACGAATGGGAATCAATGTGATAGTTTGGGATGCTGGGAATCAAGATCTATATCTGTGCTACTTTTTTTTTCTCATCAGGAGAGTGCTGGTTTCCTTTTTCAAGAGAACACTAGCAATAATAGCAATAAAACTGATCTTGGCACACTGGTAGGAAACATACCTTCATCTTCAGAGTTTCAAATTTGCCCTCCTTTCTAGGTATCCTAAGGATCTGCCAGCTCTCACTGCTTTATTTGATAATGTTAAAAAAAAAAAAAAGCACACATCAGATTTCAAATCTACCTGATTCCACTGAAGCATCACTCAAACCTAGAAAAGAAAACAAGTTTATACTAGCAGAGTAAAAAATGTGGTTATTTATTGCAAAATTAGAAAGTTTTAGAAAGGTAGAGCCAACAAAACATGCTCTCAGTAGATATGTGTATGTGACACTTGGAGTTCTTTTGTAAGTATGATTTGAGGTCTCTGAGTTGGGTTGCAGTTGAAGAAGCTAATGGAATGACTCAACAGCATTGCAGTCTCTGAATAATGTGTTTCAGAACAGAAGTCTAAAATTAGTGAGGAATGAGTTAAAGCCCTTAGTCTTACAGGCTGCTCAGGGCAACTGCTTCTCTGAGACTGCTCTTGTTCCTTTTGTAATAGTGGACTGCAATTTTTTTTTTCTTCCCCTCCTTCTGTCTCATGACCTTCAAGGCCGTTGTGTTTGGTTGCATGTATTTTTATTGGCAGGTTCATCACCAAGTCTTTAAAACTGTTAAAATGCTTTTAATGGTCACTTATTTAAAAATGTATGGCATGCTTGTGTTAGTTCTTAAACTAGGTGTCACAGTGTCTAGCAGCCATTGCACAAAAGTATCCTGACTTCCATTTCAAGGAAATAACTGGCTGATAGTTGGACATGCTAGTGATAAAACCAAGAAAAGCGTTACTGATTGGTGTGGGGTTTTTAAATACTTCTTTGTTAGAAATCATGCAGAGAACTAGAGAGCAGGATTAAACTGACTCAGATTTCAGGATTTAGAAGGAAGCCTTTATTGATCGTAAAATCCAAGCTGCCTCTAATCTTGAAACTTTCTTTTCTTCCCCAAGCCTGAATGAAAAGACATAAATCTTTCCAGCACTCCTGTACTGTTCACTAGCCATCCTTAGGCACCCCTTTGTAACTCTTACAGTTGGTTAAGGACATAAGACCTAATCTCACGATTCAGGCATGTTGATAACAGTTCTCGGCAATGTGAGATAAATTCCTACTTTCATGCGTTCTTTTCTTGTTAACCCCTGGTGGGGTTGTGCAGGGTCAGAGAGCGAGGAGTGTTTCACACACTCTCTTCTCTACGAGACTCCTGAGTCTCTCTAGTAATGCTTTCATGCTGGTTCAGAGAGGAAAATAATATTAATTAACCGGTTTTTAGTGTGTTTGGACTTGTGGTATCATGTGGATCGGCACATTGTTGGTGAGTAAAGTAATTAGCAGAGCCTAGTTGCTTGTGGATTTGTCCTGTTGGTCTTCAGCTTCACTGCTTTGTGTCTCCTAATGCAACCACCAGGCAAGGCAACACGTGCTGGGTGAGCGCTGTGGAGGAGCCAAGTGGGGAGGCACGAGTCGAGCCTTTCCCCGGTAGCATCTTCTTCTTTGCCTCTCTGCACCATCCTCAGAACTTCCAGAAAGGTAGCCCTGTTTGGAAAATCTGCTCTCTTGCTGGGCCTGGATCTGGCAGGCGGGTATAATGGTGCTTAAGGTAGGTGACCAGAAGTGGGATGGTTGCATAAGGTGAAGCTGAAAAAGGGTAACTGTCACTGAGATAGGAGGGTTATTCAACTAGTAACTGGAACCTTTAGTGTTTCCTCCACAGCAGACGGCACCTTACGGAGGGAGGAGCTGCTATGTACAGAAATGAAGCTTCTGCAAATTCCCCTTACTGTGGTAGTGGAGTGACCAGGTTGATGAGGTGTCACAGCCAGAACCATTCTCAACTAAAGGAGTTTGTTTTAAGTATTTCATGCAAAATAACTTTGTCTTAGTAGGCAGAGGGGTGGGTGAGTCCGGAACGCTGCTTTGAGTTTTGAAAATCCCCACTTGATGTAATGTTATAGATTAGGCAACCGTTTCTTTTGACGTAGCTTCTCAGCAGTAAATCTAACACAGCCGGGAGGGGAAAAAGGCTTTAAGTCTTCAGCGGGAGGTCTTGTTGCAGGTAGATAATCTTGTGAATCTAAAAAGGTAGCTGTGACATTACAGGTTTAGCTTTCTGGCTAGGAAAGCCCCTCTCTTCTTTTTTCTACTTTCTCTCTGACTCAAGCTTAGTTTCACTTCTTGTCTTTTTCTCTTTTTTTTTCTTTCTCTTTTTTCACTTTTGTAGGAGTGCAAAGCAAGCTATAAAGCCATGACTTATCAAGGGTGTATAGTAGCGTTGGTACACACAAAGTAAGAACTATTCCAATAATAATAGCATAGAACAGTGAAAAGGTGACATTTTTAGCAAGTACCTTTGTTTGTAATTTATTTTGTAATACTTAGGTTAGATGTTTGAGACAATACTGGAGATGCTTCTAGACAAAATGGAGTAAAACTGTAGTCACAGAGGATCTTTGGTTTCTGCTAGCCGGTCTTGACAGTATCTTATTTCTGGTGGCAGTATGGTGCTTAAAGTTGTGTTTTTTTCCAAATTAGGTGCTTTTTCATATGGATTTAGTGCTTTCAGTTCTCATATAATAGAAAAATTCTTTGGTTCCATGCTACCAAGAATCTAAAAGTATTTCTTGACAAGTCCTTGTTGTGAAGTCTCATTACATTTTGAATATTTAGTATTGAGGAATCTTTAAGTATTTCAGTGTTTAATATAATTTAATATTGAATATCTGAATCTTTTTTGTTCACATATCCAATGTAATTGTGCTATGGATTCATATTCAAACTTAATTTAATGTGTCTCTCTTTGTGGTATTCACATACTGTCTCCAGCTGCAGCTAAAATACCCACACTAACAAATAAAAGACCAGCTGTTCCTGATTTGCGTGTTAGAACCCAAGCAACTTCAAGATGAGATGGGTATAACTTGCCTGTCTTTTGTTTTTTTTTGCATGGTGTCCACATCCCACCTCACTGTGTGGAATGAGGAGTATAGGCCCTTGAACAGTAAACATGCATCTGTTGAAGTTTGTCTTGTGTTTGAGAATTTCGTAAAGTAAATAAAGGGTTCTTTACTAGTAAACTTCATATCAAGTCTGCTATGCCTGAAAAAAACTCTGAGGTTTTCCTATAACTTTGCTCACTTATCTTAACTGAAGAGGCCCAAATTACACTCAAGCCCGAATGCCTACATTTTTACTGTGATGACTGACTTTTTTTTTCTTTTTCCCCCTCCAACAGGAACAGGAAATACAGTGGTGATAATGGTTGGCTATCCAAAAGGAATAGAGATATTGGAGCCAGTACGAAGAGGGATTCCAGTAAAAATGACTATTGTTGTTGGCACGCGACACGTGCAGGAATATATTAGTGGTCAGTCGGTTGTGTTTGTGGCCATCGCTTTCATCACCATGATGATTATATCACTCGCTTGGCTCATATTTTACTATATACAACGTTTCCTGTATACAGGGTCACAGTTTGGAAGCCAGGTAATTGGAGATGATGATGCTTTAGAGCCTTTACCATCTTCTCATGTCAAATCGGTTGCCTAACTTTGCTTGTTTATTGAAGCACTCCTGAAGATCTCTGCCTTCTTGCTACTTTACTATCTGTGAATGTTACTCAGTAATGGTTAGTGAGGCTAATGAGCAGTGTGCTAATTGGTATCGCAAGTTTGGTTAGTTGTAATTACTAGATACCTGTATGAAGTAGTAGGAAATATATTTTGCCACTTGTCAACAACTGAGTAAAGGCAGCTTCTTGTGTGATTTGTCACCTAACTTAACTTCCTTCCTTTTGACATTAAAAATTATTTTCCTTCTTCAGTAATTTTTGTTCTGAAAGTACTAATTTCCCTAACGAGACTTTTTTTTTTTTCTAATGGAGAGGGACTGTGGTAATATTTTTTTTTTTTTTCCCCCCTCAAGACCCACAGGTAATTAGGGCTAAAATTTTGGTTTAAAATTTTGCTTTAAAAAACTTGCTTTTGATACTTGTAATCCTACTACTCCACTATAGAATACTGAATGGCAGCAGACTAGAAGGAGCATGTGTGGTGAGATTCAGCTCTTTTGGACTACCTGAAGTACTGAGACTGGTGGGAGTACTGGGAGGATCAGGAAGGAATAACTTTGCTCCCTAATTTGCCCCTTCCAAATCCCTGTTCTTTGATATGTTAGAAAAAAAAAAAAGTCAGCTTTATTTTTTTCCCCCTGAGGGGAAGTACTTCATAGAATAATTTAGGTTGGAAGGGACATCTGGAGGCTGTCTAGTTCAAACCCCCGCACTCGAGATAGCAGCTTACATGGAATTGTTGAGGACCTGGTCCAGCTGAGCTTTTAAAATATCTTAGGATGGTGCTTCCCTGTGCTTTTCAGCTCTTGCAAATAGGTTAAGTTTCTTTGGCGCAGTGGTTTAGCCCCAGCTGGCAGCTAACCACCATGCAGCCACTCGCTCACGCACTGACCCCCAGTGGGATAGGGGAGAGAATCAGAAGAGTAAAAGTGAGAAAAATGGTGGGTTGAGATAAAGGCAGTTTAATAGGTAGAGCAAAAGCTGCGCACGCAAGCAAAGCAAACCAAGGAATTCATTCCCTGCTTCCCATGGGCAGGCAGGTGTTCAGCCATCTCGAGGAAAACAGGGCTCCATCGTGTGTAACTGTTACTTGGGAAGACAAATGCCATCACTACAAATGTCCCCCCATTCTTCCCCCAGCTGTATATACTGAGCATGATGTCATATGGTATGGAATATCCCTTTGGTCAGCTGGGGTCAGCTGTCCCGGCTGTGTCTCCTCCAACTTCTTGTGCACCCCCAGCTTGCTTGCTGGTGAGGTGGGGTGGGGAGGAGAAAAGGCCTTGACTCTGTGTAAGCACTGCTCAGCAGTAACGAAAACATCCCTGTATTATCAACACTGTTTCCAGCATAAATCCAAAACACAGCCCCATATTAGCCACTATGAAGAAAACGAATTCTACCCCAGCCAAAACCAGCACACACAGTCATCAGCAGTTCTACCACAGTTCTCTACTAACAGTGAAAGTTGCACTTGTTTTTCTTTGCAAGCAGTTCTGTTGGTTTTTTTTTTTTTTTTATGCTCAGTTCAGAACAAAAAAAAAATTGTTTCAAATGACTGCTTATCACGTGGACTTCCCCTGCCTTCTGTTTAAACATGTAGATTCTAGGGTTGGGCGGGGGGGGAGGGAAGGGAATTTTTGTTTGCCTTTAGGAGTCTGAACTCTGATTAGGACTTACAGGACTCTTCTAGGAAAATACTTAATTTCTCTCTTCAGTAACTGAGGGTAACACGTGTATCGGTTAAACTTGCCAGACTGCTTGAAGTGTTGGTTCCCTAGAGTCTTTTTTACTAAGCTTTAAGTCTTAGAACTTACATTCCAAGAATACTTTCAAGAAAACAAAAATTTTTGAGAAGGATTTATAGGAAAAAAAGGGTGTGTTTCTGTATTGTAACGGTTGAGAAGAAAGTTGCTTCTTCCTGTTATGTTGGCTTTAGGATAGTTCATGCTAAGGGAAGTTCAGATGCTTTGTAAGTAGTTTTAAGAGTGTTTTTTAGGTTGAATGTGACGTTTCCCAGAAGTATGTACCACAAACTCTTAAAAGATTTTGCGATTGGGTTTGTTGTCTAAGTGCTTCTTAAATGAAATTGTGTAGCATTAAAGGTTATACCACTTTCCTCAATTCTCCTTCTTTTAAAACGGCCATTGAAAACAAAAAACTTCAAAACTATGCCAAGTTTGAAAATGTAGTGAATATCTTGGTCAAGAAATATCATTAGATGCCTTAAAAGAATTTTGGAAACAAAAAGCCACTTTTCTAACCCAAATGTTATTTTGCTTGGCTTATTGACTCCAGTATAATTAAAACTTGGGAGTTAAGTATGCCATGCTTTAAAGCAAGTTACTGTGTAGCTGCTAAGTGAAGGTGAAGATGGGTATCATAAGATTTATTCTAACATCAGTTTAGCGGTAAATCTTTGGAAGACCTCCTTGCTATTGAGGCTTAAAGGACTGTGCAGACAACCCTGAGCTGATCAGAAGGTGGAATAGACTGCTGCTGGTTGTCTGAGCGTTTCTGAGAGAACTTTCAGACTAATTCTTTCTAACAACATAAAAAAAAAAAAAAATCTCAATTTTCAATACTATAAGTTTGTAAAAAGCTAGAAGTCATTGTAATTATCATTATAGAGAAAAGCTGCCATTATTGTTTTTTTGATTCCTTTATGGTATTTCATCAGTGAGGGCTGCTGCTAGGCAGATCAACATCTGTTAATTGGGAGCGCTTAGTTTCTCAATTTCCAGCAGTAGCTAGCACTTTGTCTTGGAATACAGTACTGCTTTCTTTTCTTGCTTCCCCCTCTAAGCATAATTAGGACTGTTACTGTATAGAAGTCCAGTATGGTGTTTCATGTCTGTTAAGCCTTTCTTGTCATCTCCTTTGCATAATGTGTCCTTTCAGTGTGAAGCTTTGTATAACGTGCGAGACAGTGCCTAACTGAGGGGAAGCATTAATAGCTACAAGCAGCCTTTTGACCTGGTGGCCAGCTGTAGGCTGCTCGGCAGGATTCCACCTTCTCTCAAGCTTGTGCAAAACGTACCGTGTGCTTGCTCATGGGCTTGCCTAACTAGAAGGTCTGGTTATATGGCTGTTGTTTCAGCTCTGATGCCTCTAAAGCCTAAATTAGAGTCAATTTTCCTGTGCGGGACAGCCCTTAATGCAGGCAGTTGCGGTACAAGGCTATGTATGTCAGCTTGGGCCGTGTAGTTCCGTACTAGTTGAGTTTGTTGTAAGAGCACTATACTTATAGCTAATAACTTGCTGCTGTGTCCAGAGAACGCCAAACTTGCAGTTCTTCAACATCTGCTGGCTGGAAGTATTTTGTAAACAAATTAGCTAGCCAGAAATAAATCTTTAAACGCATTCAGAAGATTTACTAATCCACATGGAAAGTATTTAAAAGCTTTGAATTGTAACTCTTCAAACTAACTCGTGTACTAATACTTAAAATCTTTATTCAAGGGGCATAGGAAAGAAACCAAGAAGGCAATCAGCCAGCTTCAGCTGCATACTGTGAAACGTGGAGAAAAGGTAATTCAGTAGCTTTGGTTATTGCTGTATGATTTAAAACCTGTTGTAATGTCTTTATAGAATTTAAACTAAAATTCTCACAACGTAATTGCAGTGGGATTCTTACAATTTTAGGCTTGTTTTAGCAGCTTTGCTTAGAAGGCCGAGTCTAAAATTGAAGAGTCAAATTTGAACTACTTACAAAATGTGAGGCTGTTTTGTTGCAAACAATACCGGGTTGGACAGAATGTTGCAGGAGACTACAGGGCTGATACTATAAAGATGAGGAAACACTAACGACCTTATCAGCACTTGAAAACATCAACAAGCGGATTGCAAAATACTTCCTAGGACCTATTGATTGCACAGTTCTTACAGCTGATGTAATGTTTTGTTTTCTTAAAAGAACATTCATCTTTTTATTGATCAGAAGGCCTTAGAAATCTAAAAAGCTTTGAAAAATGAAACACTTGTTTCATCTTTTGACATGCAATACATTAAGGAGCTGTGTAGACTTACTTGAAGCATAAAATTTTTGCAAGTACATTTCTATGTATTAAAATAAAGCTATTCTAAAAATTAAAACAGCTTTCAGAATGTTAGCTTTGACAGCATACAGCCTGAACTCATAGCTGTATTAGAATAACTGGAGTAGAAAAAGACAAAGTTTTGAAAGAAAATACTATTCTAGTTGGAGTTTCAGGCAACTCTGATCCTAGATGCTAAATTAGTTTATGACTAGACTTCTACTACTACATAGACACTTTTCTCACCCTTATTTGTCTTATTTGATTACCTTTTACTTAAGGACTTACTTGCTTAGAAATGAAAAACAAGGATTTATTTTTTAATCCATGACTAAAACTAAGGTGAGAAAGGACATTTATGTGTAAGAACTTTAAAAGCTGTGGTTCAACAGGAGCTCTTCAGCTAGGTCACATGCTACAGAGAATATGTCCTTCATCTAGTAAATCAGTTTTGAAATGAAAACAAACTCAGCTGTCTTTGAACTTGCCTCTTTTCCTCTTATGCATTCAGCATGTTTAAGTAGCGTTTTAGGAGTATTTGCTACTTCTAATTGTGTTCTATTTCAAGCTGTGAACAGAAGGATGTTCATACTTCTGTTCATACAATGGTGAGATCAGAGATCAAGAAAGATGGAATTGAACCAAAACTTGTGTAAAACAGTATCAAAGCGTAACCTCAGCATAGGAAGAAATGGATGTAAAAGGGCCATGATGAAACCTATGGTGAGAACCACAAGGAAGTTCTTAACTGTTTTTGAGTTGATGTTGAGTAAACCTCTAACAAGGATTTGTATTACGAGATTTTTGCAGGGTAGCAGGTAGTTTCCTTGCGATCAATAATATACCCTTGACTAAAATAAATAAAATGGGGGAAGTTAACTAAATTGTTATGTAGTATGTTGGTTGCAACTATGAATGCCATGTTAATTAAGCAAAGTAGAATGAGATTAGATTAAAATATCTCTATTAAAATAGATGTTTTCTGCTTGGTAAATCATGTCTTCTAATTTATGTAACTTAATGATGCAGAGGTACTCTCATGAACTAATGTAAATTTATCTGGAAATACAGTCCGGTCTACTCCGTAAAGGTGCATTTTTTTTCTTTAAATATTTCCTTTCAGCCACTATGACTAAAACAGTATATTTCTTTTATTGTGACACAGTACACTCTTTCATTATCACTTCACTTGGGTTTGAGGTATTTAACTAAAAATAGGTCAATATTTTAAAAGTGTATTTGCTATCATGTAGATCTTTCCTGAGAAGCTTATGGGATTATTGTAAAATGGACACTCATTTGAGTATGTGCTACATATGGTATGCTTGGACTTCGCCTCTGGTACACAACAAAAAAATATTTGTTATAGAATAAATACTTGTCTTAACTTTGCTTATGTAAAAAAACAGTCTTAAATTGATTTACTTGGGAATTTAAGGCATCAATTATGCATACTGATAGCATGCAAAGGAGGGTAAAACTTGCCTTGAACTTGAAAGTTTGCTTGCAGTACTAATTCATTTGAGTGTTTGTGGTAATGAAATGAAGTGCTTCAGTAAGCAGTAAATACAAAATACTTATTTTGTGGGGGATGAAAGGGAAGAAGTTGGCCCACTGTCTGTTCTTCTAATACTTACGTTTTATACAACTCAATTAACGTTGAATTATTTCTCTTGTATTTGGAGATATGCATCATATTTGCACTGCAACTATAAGCATGGCTTCATTTTAACCCTTGGAAAGAAACAAATTGAGGTGGGGAAATACTGTGTTTTGACTGTCTCCCTGGTGTGAGCTTAGAGAGAAGTTTTAAACGCAATCACAAACTGCATACTTCAGTTCTTTTCTAGCTACCAAGGGATATCTGCTAGGATGTAGTAGAAAAAGGCCTGGGGGAAAGCTGGGAAGAAAAGGTTTGGAGTATTCAATCCCAGAATCTCGTCCTACTTAAGCACTTGCAAGTCCTTGGGACCATCGGTTAAGAATGAGATTGAGTGCGTTCATCTAAGCTGACATCTTTTAAGATTTCTTTGCTTTATAGTTACTTCAAACTAAAATTTTACTTTGCTCCCATGAACAAAGCCAATGTTTGAGGCTTAACAAATTACTTCAGGTACCATGTATCGTTATTTAAATTAGAAAATCTGAGTTTGGCTGCTTTTAATATTTGGTATTACTTGATCGAATCACCTCTTGATGGAATCTTCAATTAAATGACGAAGATGTTTTCATTTGCTAAACCTTTTTATACATTTTACGTACTGTGAAGCTAGCTATTACCCAAAGCTTGTTCTGTAATGAAATATGGATGTAATGCATTTAAATGTGTTGTCATCTTTAGGGTTTAGATGTTGATGTGGAAAACTGTGCTGTGTGCATTGAGAACTATAAACTGAAAGACACGGTCCGAATTCTGCCATGCAAGTAAGTTGCTGTAATTATTCTTTCTCTTTAGCATGTTTTCCCTAAGAAATGTGTGGTGACCTTTCTGGAAACTCTTCTGAAACTCTTTTGGCAGAGCTGAAGCTCATTTGTATCGTCTGTTACATGTTGGAGGGCACTGGGAGATCACGTAGCACTTGAAATTGGGGTTGTTCAGCCTGGAGAAGAGAAGGCTCCGAGGAGACCTTACAGCAGCCTTGCAGTACCTAAAGGGGGCCTACAGGAAGGATGGGGAGGGACCCTTTATCAGGGAGTGTTATGATAGGACATGGGGTAACGGCCTCAAACTGAAATAAGGGTAGATTTAGATTGGATATCAGGAAGAAATTCTTTATTGTGAGGGTGGTGAAGCACTGGAACAGGTTGCCCAGGGAAGTTGTGGATGCCCCATCCCTGGAAGTGTTCAAGGCCAGGCTGGATGGGGCTTTGAGCAGCCTGGTCTAGTGGGAGGTGTCCCTGCCCATGGCAGTGGGGTTGGACTGGATGATCTTTAAGGTCCCTTCCAACCCAAACCATTTTGTGAAGTGTAGGAGCAAAGCAGAGCTTTCTTAGTATTAAGTTAGAACTGTACGCTGTTGAACTGATAGCTGTGTGGTGTCCTTGTGGTTAGCGACATATCTTATTTCAGAAAGCTAGCATGAAAGAAGATGCTTCCAGAACTATATCTGTCCCAGGAAATGAAGCAGTATCTCATTGTCAAGGTTATAAAGGAATGGGTTTATTTTTTATTGTAGTGATTTGCACATCGTTTGAGGGAAAGGTGTGTGGCTTTCATGATACGTTCTAAAGGACATTTCTTTTCTTTAGGCACATCTTCCATAGAACGTGCATTGACCCTTGGCTTTTGGACCACCGAACTTGTCCAATGTGTAAACTAGATGTTATCAAAGCTTTGGGATACTGGGTATGTTGCACACTTACTTTAATCTTCCAGGTAGAAATACAGTGCAGGAGGCAAGACTTCATGTAACTGTTCAGAATGAGAACAGTTGTTACTTGATGAGACTGAAGAAGCTGGGCAAAGATGCAAGGGTAGTTGAGTGAGAACCAGAAAAATAAGGGAATCTTATGGGTAAGAGCTTAAACAGTGTATCGAGCAGCTTATGAATCCTCTGTGTACTCTTCTGTGATAACCAGTTTTTTCTGATTCCAGCTGATAGGAAGTTGAAGCAGAGGTGAGGCAATTTGCCCAACCTGCAAAAACATAACTTAATTCAGTATATTTGGAGCATATATTTGATCTTGTTGAGAACTGCGATTCAAAGGAAGAGATTATAGGTTTTTATTTAATCTCGAGTGTTTATGTACTTCCACATATGCTCTCAGTGTTTTATCCCTGTAAGTAAGCCAGTACTTAGAACCTTCCTAAAGACATTCACCAGAAATTGGTTAAGTAGAGAAAATGATGTGCTCTCATTTCTTTCTGACAGCACCAGAAAAGAGAGATGAAGACACATGCGGTAGGTTACTTGGTCACTGTTGATAAATAGCCTTGAGTTCCACTAAAATGCCATAGGTGTGAATGTACTTCTCTTCTACTGATGTACAGAGATCTTTAGAAAATAGGGGTGTTCCTTGGTTTCAGGGACCTTCCTTTCATAGACTAGGTCTGCATTTTGAACTAGTTTTCCTCTTATTTCATTGCAGAGACTTACCAGATCTACGGAAGATTTTTATGAATTACTTTTTTGTTTTGTCAAAGGTGACAATACCTATGTAATATATATACCAGATTGTGGTGCTTCCGTGTATTAAGTCAGACATTACCCAAGAATTGCAATCTTTCTGTCATGTGAAATAGCTGTCATTACTGTAATACCGTTATGTTAGCAGCTTATTTTTTGCTCACTTCCAATTTTTGGAGTTGCTGTAACTTCTGTTACATGCAAAAGGATATATCCTTTTGTATACAGTCTGAAAACTGAAATGCTAGAAGCTTCAGAACACTTTTATTCCCTGAGTTCATGCTGTTGCAGAGGATACTGATGCCAGGCCTAACCAGGAGGAGTAATACCTCCTCTGCTTGTGAGGCAAAATGAATGTTGGAAAGCAGGTTGAATGGGATTATATGAAATAGAGAAGGCCAGTTCTTTTCTCTGATGGAATGGGAGAAATGTGTCTTGCTTATGCATCAATCATTCAAGTCCTACTGAAGCTGCTAATGTGGGAAATCATTCAGTGGTGGGTTTTTTTTCTTTCTAGCTTAGTTTGCAGCCTGATCCAGGTTGCCCAGTTTAGTTTGTAGAGTGATTGTGTGAATATTTTTACTGATGTGAGAGGAGAAAAAGTGCTAAGAGCAAGGCAGCTTCTTTGAGCAGTGTGCTTGCTGAGTGACGTAACTACAGACAAGAATGTGCAGCCTTATTACAGAAATCTACTAAACCTTCTGCAAAGAGGCTGAAGGCTCAATTCAGTTGTATGGAAAACAAATGCTTCGGATGCATCAATATCTTTCAAGGCTTGAAGTAGAAAGGAGTCCTATTACCTGTCTTTATATTTGTAAAGAGTTTTTCAGTGGTCGTCTAGTTCTGCATTACGCTATTTCTTCCAAGAAAAACTACTGCAGTTCAGCATGTCTGACTGTCAGTAGTGCATTGTTGAATCTTGTAGTTTCAGTGCTTATTTAACTGCCTGAGTTTTGGAAGCCAAAATCACTAATGCCCTCTGCCCACACGTGTAGAGATTAATATCACATGTGTCTTAACTTGTGTTCAATTGTAGCAGTTCTATAGCTTATTAATATTCAGTACACTTTGAAATATGCTGCTTTGGTGCTAAAGAAAGAGTCAGCTTAGAATTTCTTAAGATGGGCCTTTGCTAATTGTTTGAGGAGGGGAAAAATACTCATTATGAAGCCCACAGAATAGCTACTTGTACCACAGTATACTTACGTATGTATAAATAATGTCAGGATATCAATGGCAATGGCTTAGTGAAGGTAGTCTGTTTAATTTTAGGAACAGAATTCTGCACGTAGGACTTCAAATTAACTTTCAGAATGGATCAGAAATAGCTTATGCTATGCAATAGGTGACATAAATTCCTTTGCCTGTGCTGCAGGTGGTGTGTTGCTGCAAAGTAACAAGCCAGCATATTTGCGTTTTTGGAACAGACTTAAAGTTGGGCTGGACGTAGAGGAGGAGGGAAGTTTGTTTTCATGTCAAATATTTGCTTGCCCAAGGTAAAAAAAAAAAAAAAAAAAGTCTAAGTGTGCCCAACTACAATCATGAAAAAACAGAGGCTTCCACAAACTCATAAAGGATCAATAGATTTTCTCAGTTGACGGCTCTGTATGTGCTGAGCCTGCTCCTAATCAGCCTGCAGCAATTCTGTTGCTGCTGAAATATTGCATCCATCCAAAAGGCTGGCTGGGTTGACTCCTCCTGTTGATGCTCTTGGCTTTGGGGTGGCTTTGAAAAAGCAGCTTTTCTTTTGCTTGGCTTTGTTTCTGTGCAGTCAGACAAGAACGTTGAAAGTAGACACTGCTCAACACTGTACCCACGAGCACATATATAATAGGCAAAAAAAGGTCTTTTTTCCAATAAGGTCAGGTTACAAAGTGGTAACATGGAGGAATGTTGATGCCTAATGGTAGCCAAAAGTGTCAATTAAATATATTTAATTTTGAAGGGGGACCCTGAAGATGTACTTGAAGTTCCAATACCTGAATCAATAAGTGGCAGTGTTTCAGTTGGAAGTCTGAGTATTGCTTTACAAGATGATGACAGAAATGAAGTAAGCGAATTGTCAGCTTCTTCCACTAATGAATCTGTATTACAATGTACCAGTTTAAAAGAGGACGCAGGTGAAACCACAGCATTACTTGGTGAGTAATAACTTAGTTTATCACTTGACAATCCTTTACGCCATTCATGGCATTAGAAGAAGCCATTCTCTAAGTGACGTTAGCAGTGTTAGTATTGCCCTGTGGACCAGACTGAGTGGTGTCACTCAATACTGATGTTCAGAAAATACAAGCAGGTAGATTTTGAGAGAATTCTATTCAGCTGGAGAAAATTGGTCTTGGGGGGAGGGGGGGGGAAGATATAAACAATGTTTTAAGAGGATTATTTACACAGAAAATCTTGAGAACCTTAAGTATATATAAATGTTAATTTTGTTGCCAGAGTTTGGATTAATGTGATGGATAAAATGTATTAAAATGGTAAATCAACAAACCAAACAATTTTTCTTCTAATTCCTGGCTTCTAGATGTGGATGTCAGTAATAACCGTCATGGAGAACATCTATCTAATGGAAATTCCCACTGAACTGCTTCATGGAAGATATCTTGAATAGACTGTTGAAGAACTATTATTTTTTATTTAATTAGTATGGACTTTTGTCTAGTTAATGGAAAAAATAACAATGTAAATTATTTTACCTTTCAAACTTTTCTAGCTGGTGTTCCAAAAGGGCTAATAACTAAGAATTTTGTACACAGGAGGATTTTATAAAACCTCCTCTGGATGTCTCATCCTAAAAAGAAGATGCAATAACCCTTTTTCTGTAAGCATTGTTACAATGTCATTGTGTTCCAGAGGGCTGTAACAAAGATGAAGACTAGGCAGTGAAAACAACGTAGAATGTCTAACAGATAAATATTTTGGGTGCACTATTTACATTCAGTATGTACACATGGAGAACACTTACAAGACTACGACTATTAAAATGTTCTGAAAGTTCTGATCTGTTGTAACTGGAGGTGGATATTCTTAGAAAAGACGTAATCTAACCTTGAAGGAATCGAATAACTTCATGGATATGTTGCATATCCTTTCTTGTGATGGAAAAAAATTGCTAGTTGCAACTTTCCTTACATGTAACAAATACTAATTTGATCTTGTAATGTGTTCTACTCGGAGTGGATGCTGAGAGAAACGGAGACTTCCTCCATCTTGCTCGCTTTTATACTGAATTTGGCAGTAATAGGTTGTGCTAGGTGGTCTTCACGTGCTGAGCATGTAGACTTATTTAGGTATATGCACACTGGTAACCTCTTTCAATCTTCAACTCAGTAGAACAGAGGTAAAGGGCTAATTATGGCTAAAATATATTTATTAGTCTATTTATAAGAATTTACTTAACTCCTTCTTACTCCTGCTCCCATTCTGTCCCACTTCGTTATGTACAAATTGAAACTGTTTCTTAGGATCTACAAAACTTGGTTTTGTTTTGTTTTTTTCTTTTCCTTTGCATAGAGATGCTGGAATTCTTCTCTTGGATATTCCACACTAGGAGTTTTGACTGGGTTTGCCATTAGCTTTTATTTCTTTCTTTTAGATTAGCAGTATTGTGCCTTATAGTAAAACACTTAAGAAACCTGAAGCATCTGAGAGTAAACATAAACCCTGGCATCTCCTGTTATGACCTCTTATCCAAATATTTATATACTGTAAGTGGTATAAGGAATTGCTAAACTGTTTTGTAAAGAAATATGTATATTTAAAACACTACTTAAGAGTGTTAAGTGAATTGTTTAGGATTTTAGCGTTGTCATGTTATAAATAATATGCTACATTCCTCAATTTTCTTTTGTAAAGCTGTTACTACAGGTTGCTTAAAACAGTGTCTTTTACTAGACATTTGTTTTAGAGTGCATTTTGTTTTTAAAATGTATATTTGGAATGTTTTTAAGAAAATATGCAATTCTTTTTCTAACTTATATTGAGCTTCAATAGAAGCAATAACTTTTTAATTTTAGAATGAATGTTCCAGAAATGACAGAGGTTTCAGCTGGGGAAATATAATCTGAACTTCTACTTTGCAGAGCAGATGTTTCACCCTAAATTTCCTTCAAAGTATTCCTATTAATGCCTACTTTAAAGAAAAATGAATCTGCCTCTTCCCTGTAGGAGTGTAACTTTTAGGTTTACTGGAAAATTGTCAGGTTGTCGTTCTGATGTCACCAGCAGGTGCAAGTTTTTGTGATGCCTTTATCTTACAAGAAGCACATGAGAATGGAATATGACTGACCAACCATCTCCAAAACTGAACATATAAAGAAACAACCCACAACTAAACCAAACAATGCATAGGGACATTTATATCTCCAAAAGAAGCTTGTCAACACTTCCAGAACTGCCTTTTTAACTGTCTCTTCAATATTAAAATCTAAGTCTTCTCCCTCTTCCTTAACACAAAACTGAACATTGATGTAGTAAATGTTGAGAGGGTTTAAACTCTAGCTCAAGGAGGAACCAAAAGGCGTTATCGAGAGAAGTCTTGTCAGTCTGTGGATTGTGTCTTGCTGATACCTGCAGCACAATATTCATGCTGGAGGGGAGAAATGTGGTAAGTACTTCAGCTTTTATGTAATACCTATAAAACCCAAAAGCTTTTCTTAAGAATCAAAGCTGAGATCCGGCGGAAAAGCTGAAGAACCTGCAAATTGAAAAGTGTGCTTATAAAACCTGAAGCGTAAGTAATACTGCTGACTTGGAAAAATATCAGAGCATGAAGATTCCTGGAGTATGTTTCTCATGATAGCACTGTCCCGGTTTCATTTCAGCCTTTCACAAGCGTAGTTTGAGTCAAATTGGTTTGCCCATAGTTCATCTTCGATATGGTTAGGTCTTGTAAGGCCAGCTGTGCTGCTGAGGAATGATGACAATAAAAGGCCGAATTGCAGTGCCTCCAGCAAGCAGTTTGCTCTCCTTGGAAGCACGATGACAAAAATCTCCTGAAGCGAATCGTTAGTCTGACCTCAGCCAAAAAGCTGACACGCGTTAGCAAAAAGGAGTAGGTTAAAAGGTACAGGATGGGAAAGAGACAATCTGTGAAGCTTGAAACAGTAGCAAGAGAGGATTAGAAACATGAAGCTTGTCACCTACTGTTATAACTCAAATAGATCACTTTTTGAGTAAATGGCTGTAAGCGGCTCTAGGTAAATACAGATTCTCGGATTTTGCTGATCTGGATCAAACGGGTATCGGATCAAACTGGTATTTCGAGTTTCTCACACTTTAACTACCGAAAGTTTATATGAAGGTCAGAACTAGTGAGTCTTTCCCTGCTATGAATGTTTTTGCTGGATAGGTGCCTTGTGACTCCCTTCCCTACCCTGTGGAGAATCTTTAATCTGCCTCTTCTGCTTAGGCTGTGGCCTGCCTAACGTGGGAGCTGATGATATGTGTTAGAGGTTCCTTCTGCCCACCCACCCTGCCCCCGGCCCAATCTTTTTCTGTTCCTAGCTATACATTTTTCACAAAACACGCGGGAACGTGTCTGAGACTCTGTCTCTTTGTCAGATTTTGCTGAAATCAAGCAGAGGGTTTCTTAGTAGAGGCATTTGTGTGGCATGATTATAGAAGGCTAAAGCACGGTGCCCACACGAAGTGGATGGCCCCCCCAATGGAGATGTTGAATAAAGCAGTTGGGGAAAATCCTTAGCCAGGACCAGGGGATGCTGTTACTGTAGAATGAGTTTTGTTAGTATCATGTTCATTGGTATGGCTTCCTTAGTTCTGGTGTTACTGTTAGAAAACTTGTAAAGTTCAAGTGGTGGGGTTTTTTTACTTTTAAAAAAGAAGCTATGAACATTTCAAAATGGACTAGTGTTTAAAGTGAGACTAAAGGCCCTCTTTGTTCAGAAATCTTAGTTTATTAATAATAGTCTATAAATGCCAAGTTAGAGAATAAATGTGATAGTAAATAACTGTTTAAACTGGCTTCAGCTTTCAGACTTGATAGCAAGCAAAAATGAACCGTAGACATTTCAGATCTAAATGCACATTAATAGTAAGTTTAATTTCGTGCAGTACCAATTTAACTAGAAAACTTGGATTTTCTTTTACTAACTACCCCTAGACTGGATTCTTCTTTGGCTCTAAGCCACGCTTGGAGGAGCTTCTTTGCATGTACCAGGGAAGTTTGATTAGATAGCAGAACTCCTTCCCCCTGCCCCTCACCCCCCCTGCGTATGTGAATGTAGTCCAGTAACCTGTTGCCAGTAATTAGTGCTAGATTCTGGAGGTGTGCCAGAGGAGTTGTAGGATAACTTAACTACAGTGAGAATGCTTTTAATCCATGCCGACTTCATAAATTGGGCACTGGTATATTCCTGCCAAAGCTCAGCTGTTATACTTTGGGAATTCCGGTCCTGTGCCAGGGTGTAACTGGCACGGAGAAACACCATTGTCAAGCATGCAAACACTTTGTCAAACATGCAAAGACCCCTTTTTTTTTTTCTTTTTTTTTTTAATATAACTTGATAAAGTAGTGGTTGTCCTGGTTTGCTGCCCTGCCTGCTAAGCTTTCTCTAAGGCTAGCCAGTAGTGGCTGTGCAGGGGGGAGCCCAGCGCGTGCGTAGCGATGGTCACCCCGCTGCCTGTGCCCTGTGGCTCAGAGGGTGTCTGAGGCAGAGGCAGTATCCATGCTTGCGGGTCTTGATGAGCTCGATCAGCAGTGAAAGGTGTTGGTTTTGCATTATGGTGGCAACAGGTAGGACACAACAGGTTGGGCTGATTATTTAGCTGCCCCATAAAAGCACGTTTCTCCTGTCTAGGCGAGTCTAGACAGGCAGCTACTGTTAGCAATGCCAGCTGTGCTTTGAAGTATACACCAGCAGGTTTAGAATGGCATTCTGAATTTGTGGAGTATTTTTTCAGTTGTTGCCACAATGCGTAATAAAACCATGTTTTTGTTACACATCAACATCCAAAGTATTGGGAAAACGGGGAACTGCTGCTTAACAGCCTTTAGCACCCTGAATGGAGCCAGCGATGATGATGTGATGGTTAGGTGGGTGTTTAGGGGTTTTGTTTGTTTTTTTTTTTGGGGGGGGGGGGGTGGTGGTGTTTGTTTTTTGGGGGTGTTTTTTGAGTGGAGAGGTTGCATGTGTAGTTTTCATTGGTTTGATTTTCAGCACTTGGCATTGAATGCATTGTTTCTGTGCTGGATGAAGATACTGAGGTCAGTAAGAACGTACTGACCCTACAGCTGTACAAGGAGAGGTGGAATTGAAACCTGGTAGAGTAGTCAGCTGGCACTACCTTGTCGGGTTAACCTGGAGGGAATGGAGGTCTTGTTGTTTGCTGCTGGGTGAATCAAATTGCGTTGGCAACTTGACAAGAGATGGTTGTCTTCTGTATGTCTCCCTTCAGCCACTGGGCTGGGTGAGACTTCACACAACAGCTTGAACCCATCTAATAGCTCGCTGTTACAAGAAGAGATAGAGTGGTCCTTTCTGGTTTCCCTCTTCTGCTCTATTTACTTCGCTGTGTCTTACATTTAGATTAAGAGTATGTGATGAACTAATTCAGCTTAAGTGGCAGAAAATTAAGTCTATCAATCAAAGCTGCATTTTGACAAGCCAGGAAGCTAAATATCCTTACTGTGCAATTAACGGAGTTTGAGAGCTGGGCTGAGGGGACGAGGATTTGGGGTAGAGGAGGGAAGAGCAAGACTCTCCCCTTGGGTAAACTGAAGAGATGCAGTTTTATAATAGGGTGAATTACAATTACTGAAATGGAAGATGGGATCAGCTTTTTTTATATATTTTTTTTTTTAACCAGAATGGCTGTAAAAATTGTACATGTCTTCTGTCCTTGAGACTGATCTTTACTAGATGTGTTCTTTTCTCTCATAGGTGATATGTGAAGATTTGGGAATTGGAATTGTAGATTAAACATGCACAAATCAAGTTGAAGGCTTTTGTTTTTGTTCAGTATGAGTCCTGATCTCTCTCCTGGGATATCCTGCTGTATTGCAAAACTTGATTTGAGAAAGTTTTAAAAGTAGAATGTCACTATAATTGCATGTGTTTGTGTGAAGAATGCATTGCCTGGAAAATGTCCGCTATACTTCCATTGAACCTGAAGCTACTTTTCACCATCTGAAACATGGTAATGATACTGCATTTTTAAGTGAGCATATTCTACTTAATTCAGAAGAGCAGAATAATTTGAGTTTCCATCACTTAGTTAGTCTGAAGCTTAAGTCCAAAACTTTGAAGCCAATTACTATAGACATAACTGCAGAGAACCATTTGAACTTGCTAGTCTGTCAACAGCTACTCACAATTGACTGTCTTCTATGGTAACCTTCTACTAACTTGGTTGCATCGTTTGGATTAAGCACTGGGCTATGTCTTTTCCATTGTGTATGTACAACTGTAAGAATGTCAAGTTATGCACTGTTGTTGTAACTTAATAGCTAAAAGCTCAAATTCCATAATAAATTATACAGACCTTTTAAAAAGCAATGTCTGAGAAGCTTGAGGGTTTTGTTTTCTTTGCTACGCTTGCATAAATGGATCTGAGACACACGCTTAACTTTCTGCTTAAAAAACCCCAAGCTTAACTTTCTGCATGTTGTAGAGTTTTCCCCATGTAACCAATACCTGGATGTAGGGGGTTAACCTTGGCTGGCTGTTAGATGCCCACCCAGCTGCTCTCACTCCCCCATCTCAATAGGACAGGGGAAGAAAATAAGATGGAAAAAGCTCATGGGTCAAGATAAACAGCATTGCTTGACTTGATGAAGATTAATTTATTGCCATTCAAAAATAGAGTAGAAGAGTGAGAAACAAGGACAAAACTAAAACCACCTTTCTTCCTAGCCTCACCTTTATTCCTTCATTCCTGCCTCTTCTACCTCTCCCTTCCCTGGCAGGGGTCGCAGGGGCTGGGGAAGGACTGGGGTCAGTGCAAAACACTTGGTCTCTGCTGTTCCTTCCTCACACTGTTCCCCTGCTCCAGTGGGGGGAGTTCCTCCCATGGGTTGCAGTTCTTAAAAGTACTGCTCCAGTGCGGATCCTCTCATGACATTACTTTGTCAAGTTCTAACCAAAAGCCTAAACTCTCTAGAAAGTGGGGTTTTTAACCATGTTTTTCAAGAGAGTCAAATTGTACTTCAGCTTTAGTAGATGTAAAGCACGAAGGTACAAATTTAGAGCACAAGCTTGGTTAACTGTTGCTGCTAACAATGGCTTACAGCAACTGTCTTGAGTTTTAGAAGGAATGTCTAGAATTGGAACAGATCTTAAATAAATGCTACTATATATATATATATATTTACTCTGGGAAGCTAGACAAGTGTAACCCCTAATGACTGGGGACTTCTTACCAAAAGATTATGCTGCATGAAATGTGAGCTCAATGGCCTTTTCAATGCAAGCAATTTAGCAACTTAAATTACTTGGAAAGAGAGGGCCAAAAGACAGTCTTGACCTTGCATTATTGATCTTGTACTTCATAAAAATTTGAGAAGCAGAGGCAGTTTTAAAACAGCTTTCCTTTATCAAGCAGCGTTAAGTTAGAACGAGCCAGCTTTTCAAGTTATTTTCCCGTTCAGCCTCAGGGCTTAAATAACAGCAGCTATTCTATCATAGCAGACTCCTTCCTCAGTTTCCCCACACCTGAATGGTACTCACTCTCTACACTTTAGAAGGAAATGGCTATTTCAATTTTGGTAGCCACAGAGCAATTGCCTATGCAAGTTCTGAAGCGAGAAGAGGCTCATGACTTGGATTTTTATGGAAGAAACAGGACCTTCTTTCTTCAGTGAAATGTTCTTACAAGCATGAAATAGGGGTGGTACTTCAACTACTGATGGGATGAGACCAATATTCTGGAAAGATTCAATGACCTTGAAAACAGAGTACTGCTCTGAGCCTACAGCACCCAACACTTCATTTCTGCCATGTAAAAATAAGCCTTTAGGTTTTTCTAGACTTTTCCCTTACTCACCAAAATCAGCATGCATCGAAGCTGTATCCAGCTTCTAGAAGGTCTTACACAGTAAAGAAAGACCAAACAGGAACTGAAGTTACTTACCTTGCTATAAGTTGACTTCAGTTATTCACAAGCAGTTTTGGACACAGAGACAGCGAGTGCCAGATGAATACTTAAGTTTGCTGTGAAATAGCAAGTATCATTTACATTTGCTCTAGAATTAGAGCCTGTAGTTCAGGATACGCATATGACAAACAGTTTAACTAGTAAAAAACAGCGTTAAGGCCTAACACATTGCATAAACTCAAGCACATGTATCAGAAAAAACAGTATTTATTGTTTAAATGCATAAAATGCTATTTATAGTGTATTACATCATTAATCCAGTGATTTAAGTTTAAAAATATACAATTAATTGGTATAGAACACTGGCAGGTTTTGGTGGTGGGGTTATTTTTTGCCAGTGACGCAGTGGTTTTATTTTGATGTTTTTGTCTCTGATGGATTTTCCCCAGTGTCCAGTGTCTTCAGCAGCCTGAAAAGGCCAGCTGCTTCTCGTATCCGACTGAACTCAATACAGAATGCTTGCACTTCTATAAACAAGTCCTGTACATTAATAATTTTGTTTCTGATTAAAGACTGAAGAAAGACACAAACAAGACGTACCAGACGGTTCTGAAACAGAAGAGATACAGTTTCATAATCCAAATAAATGTTTGCAATCAAGTCAGTTGAAGGACAGTTGGCCCTCAGCAGTACAAATGAGGCATTTCAGGAGCAATTCAGTTTCAGCAGTAACCTTGTTCACAAGCTTTGTACGTGCTGCCCCTGCTCTTTCATCTCCCATTAAAAAAATTGACTCCTCTGCTTTATAGTACTGTACTTAAGATTAACCCCATGCACAAATGAAGCACCAGATTACCCGTGCACTGTACTTAACTTCTTTATTGTGTAATCTCTGAATAAAGTCAGAGAGAAGGGATCATGCTTCAGATGATGCCATCACTAGGGTCTTGCTTAGTCTCATTTTCTACAATAACACCATAAAGAAAAATGAACAAGCTTCAAATCTCAGAATTCCCCAGTCACCACATGATTAAGGCACTCCAGATGGGAAGTGACAGCAACAGACCTGATGCCAAACTTGCTTCGTGGGAACTGCTCTGTTGCTGAATTAGCACATGACCCTCTCGGTCTATCTTAGAAAGAAAGACAGTACCAGGGATACCTAACCCACGAACATGCCTCAGAGCTCATGGGTCATTCCCTGACAGCTCCAGTGAAAGGATGGGTTGTGGGAAGTATTCCTCCTTCTTAAGGGCTGCTTAGGTAACACCTTGGAAGTTCACACTGGGAGTTGGAAGTGGAAACCTAGGAACTGGCACTTACAATTTGTAATACACAGATCCAGTCACTAACCATCTGCTTTGTATAAAGCACTATGCTATACTGTATATAGTATAGGGGTGTGTGTGTATATATAGTATATACACACACTATATGGTACCGTATAAAGTACTTTCTTCCTCAAGGACAAAGAGCAGATCTTTATCATTAAAGTGGTCTCATAGTGAGAAAGAGTTGAAGCAAAGCCTTTCTCTAATAGCAACTATATACGTGAACGATTATCAGACAGAACTGAGGGGACTTGATTGAGAGCTTATTTTCAGAGTTAAATAATCTGATATACTTCGGACATTTAATCTATCAACTATGTTTACAGGAACTGAGCTTACTACTTATAACTAAGAGAATTCAGAAACTGAACAAGCTATTTCCTTCACTGCAATCAAAAGGCATCACGTGTAACAAATTTGCGTTGCAGAGAAAACAAGAGTAACTTTAATAATTAAGGAACATGAAACTCAGAACAGAAGTAGAAATGCAAGATGCTGGCTGACTCCCAATCTGAGGATCGTGCCTCTTTTACTTCCAATAGGAATGGTTTTGTACTGTGCTTTTCAAACAAAACATCTTGTGTCTCAGTTGCTGTGAGGCCTCATATGCAGCATTAACAAATGTTAGATCTCACAAGCTTTGCATGCTACTTCGTGATCAGTGTGTGTTCCTTGACACTCTGTTCTTTTTTTGTCCCCAGCGTGCCTGAAGTACAGCTGCTGTATGCTCTCAGCAGCCCCTCCGAGCACAGCGTCCCCCTCTGTGGGCATACTCTCAGCTGCAGCCCAGCTCTGCTGGTATTTCCCTGTTCTGCTACCAAACGTAATAGGCACGGCTATTCAGCAGGTCACAGACAGAGCCACCCATGTGTATCTGGCAGAGTCTCAAAGCAGAGAAACAGCAGCAGCCACCAAAAGATAACAAAGGGTTAGTCATCATCTGGACGGGTATTCAGAACAAGACAGAGGGGGTTTTGCTGTTATCTAAAAACCACATTGCACCCATATCCTATGTACTGCACGCAGTTTTCGTCTCTGCAGCTTAAGGATATAGTAGGATCTAGAGAAGGACACCAAAAAAGCTTAAGGGGAAGGAACAGCTGCCTTGCTGCAAGAGATTAAAGAGGTTGCAATCCTTCAGCATTGAGAGGAAAATGCTGAGGCAGGACTTGGTGAAGATTCACAAAGCCTTGGGTAAACTGAACATGAACTGTTTTTCACCAATGACGTATCCAATAAAACAAGATCTACTGGGTAGCTAGTGAAAACAACAGATTGGTTTAGGATAGAAGGAAGTACCTTGCACAGCATGTAGACAACCTTACGTGTCAAAGGTATGGAAACCTCCCCAGGGGGTAAAGATCCTTGAAGTGGCTACAACTTTCAGGCTAGTACTGAGGAAGTATGACAGGCTTGGGAAGTGGAAAGTATGGTGTTAGGAAGAAAAGAGACGGTTTTTAGGTCTTTGAGGAGATCTGCAAACCGTCGTAGGTTGACAATCATCTTGATTGAAGGGCAAGACTTCCACGTGTTTTGTAACATCACCTCAAAGGTTTGGAAGCGGGGAGTACACTTGTACAGGAAAGAAGCTTGAACCTTAAAACTAAGTAGAAGGCAAACAACTAATACTGGGGGTGAAGAAAAGGCACGCTGAGTGACAGATAAACCTTTTGTAGGTAAGGACCTGTGTCACATAGAACTGCAGTTTTGATAGGGAGAAGCGTATTATGTCTACAGAAAAACAGGGAACAGTGTTACCTGTGAAGTCATGTAAAGAGGTAAAGAAACATCTGTTAAACACTATAAAGAACTGCATAGCGTGTTAGGAAAAAAAAATCGTGCCTTTGAAATTAAGAAGCAGTAAGTCAGAGTAACTTAATGCTATCAGTCTTATAAAATCTCAACACATATTACACAGAGCAATATATGGGCTGCATTTTCCTAACCAATTTACTAAAGTACTCACCTGCATATATTTGTCTTTAATCTGTTCACAAGTGGATATACAGTTGGAGATATAAAGATGAATAAATTCAGGTGGGAGATCAACTGCAGTAGTAAGCCTGTTCAAATTAAAAATACACAGTGGTTTATGAAGCCATAAATCTAGTGATTCCATTGCAAAACAAATGAGTTAGTTAGACATGTGATACTAGTTTACTTCCAGTCATGTAATATAGAGCTGATTTCTGCCAGCTTCCACAGATAGACTTCTAAACATTTTAAATGTCTTCATTAAAAGTCCAATACTTTTTAAAACTCTGACACAGTACAGAGAATAAGTTAGATTGGTTTCCATCCTATAACATACCGACAAACATTTGCTATATAATACACAAATGAGTCAGTGATAATAGTTTCCAATTTATAATGAAGCCCCTAAGCTGAGTACCAATGTTCTTCTGCAATAAGCACTGCAATACAGTTTTGCTTATTCATATTTGCATTTCAGGTACTGAATCTAGATGCTGAACTCCTTTCTTAAGCATACAACCAGAATAACTCCTTTGTTGCGTCAAAAGATCAGTTTCCTTAGTTCCTTCAGATCGAAATTTTATTCCTAGGAACTGAAGCGATATGAATACCTGGAGCTCAAATACAGGAGATGCTGACTAGATGAAAGTGTTAACTAGAGATCAATGATGCATGATAATCTCAAAAGCTTCTTACTACAGAAGAATTGGAGAACTATTGCATCAAAGAATGGGTTTAGTGTATTTTTAAGGGTTAACAACAAAGCACGCCTATTTGTGGTTTAATACTGGCTACTGAAGTACTTGAGCTGCCACTGTTCCTTACCTGAAAAAGCAATACAGCTCTCAAGCTTTAGATAACAATGTACATTAAATGTACAACTGCCATAAAGTTACAACAGAACTTGACCAAAGTAACTCTAATCACAGTCCTATCTCAAGTAGTGAAAAGTGGGGGCAATAGGGAAAACAGTGCACGTTTTAGACATTTCAGCTTCAAGTTTTTGTCTTCTTTCACTTAAAAATTTGGTGTCTCCCTGTTTTCACTGCCAGTCATTTGGCTGTTTAAGAAAAGTTGTTTCTATGGTAGTTACGCTGTGGGAGAACCAGCATGCCTGACTGGCAGCATAGCTATCCTGGGCAGAGTAAAAGCTCCTTTCTTACCACCGTTTCTCCATGTCGTAATCATTAGCCCAGCTTCAGGGCAGTAACTACTGTCAGTCTGCACCAGTAGGGAGGGATTTATTTCAGAAATAAAATGTTTTGGTTCTTTTTTCCCTTAAATGATATTTAAGGTAGAGTTCAACTTGGCTGCAAAGGGACTGCGGAACAAGGCTGATTTGGGAGCTCACATTCAGTATGTGCCAAGAAACAGAAGAAAGTAAGTGGGAGAGATGTACTTTTGTAGTTTGTGGGGATTGGCTGTCTGAGAAATTTTCCCACTGAAGGGGCTGGCATTCTGTTAAGAAAAGGGGTTGTACCTATATGCAGAAGATACTCCCAATGAGGACAAGGTGTGAACATAGAGCAGGACACCTACTTAACAATACCACCTTTTGTTCACTTAAGCCACATCAAGAATGCAAGTTGCATTTAAGCAGATTAGCTGTGTGGCATTCACTTTTTGTTGAGGATTCTCACAATAGCTGCCCTTTGTCCCACTGTAGTCCTCTATCTTCCACACAAGCACACCTCAAGAAGGATCAGAATTAACATTTCCAGGTGTCCTAGTGAAACACAACTGCTACCTCAGTTGAAAGAGAAGACAGAAGCTAGAGATGAGGCTAATTTTTAAGATACGAGAAAAGAACATGAATTCTTTATCAGGAATTACTGGATTGTGACCCATTGGAGCGACAGTCAGTACAGTTACAAAACCATACACATCCAGTAACTGGTCATTTTGCAAGTCAGTAACTAAACTTGCAGCTTCCTGTAACGTAGGACATATATTTGCTAGTGAAATTTATCCATCAACCAGGAACCTGATGTCTGAATAAAACTTTAGGTATACTATAGATTGCAGTGAGAGACTCCCTTAAGTGAAAACCATTTTAAATACTGTTTTGAGCTGAATGAATCAAACAGATTGATAAAGTGATTTTCTAGTAATTATCAACACCAGTTGAAGTTATCCACCACGCAATTCTTTTCAAAGTAGAAACACTTTTCTAATATTAAAGAGTAACACAGTGTTTTCTTTGAATAAACCTCTCCATTCTTGGAGCAGGGATTGAAAGATTAACTATTATAGCACCTGTGCAAGAAATGTGCTTTTTACCATACCTGATATGGTAAAATATGGTATGTTATAAATAATTAATATAACATCATAGTAATTTTAATTAAAACAAAATACTTGATTATATAAAATTATACATAATTAATAGAAAATGAAATATATATATGCCTCCACCATCACATCTTTCTGCTGGGAAATTGTGGCGTTTTTTCCTGTTAAGTTGCAGTTTTGCTACTGCTAATAGGAAGCTGCTAACATTACAGTAATATTTTAAAATAGCACTGATGTAAAATGGAACTTAAAATTATTGTCAGTGTTCTCTGAACTTCACACTGAAGATGTTTGAGAGGCTCAATTCTTTATTACCAACCCACAGCTAACTTTAGAAACTTAGTTTGGAGTAAAATAAGAGGTTTTTTTCTTTAACTACAGGTATCACCAATAAGGAACTACATGAAAAGCCAGTAAAGCCTTTATGAAAGAAACAGACGGTCCAGTAGTTGTAGAAAGCAATGAATTCACAGCACACTCTTCCTCTGCAGGATTAATCAGTGCACACTAAGTCATCTTATTAAAAGGGTATTAAAAAATACAAAACACAAACAGCATAGACAAATTGAGATGGGAATGACAGTTTGATACTCTTTTCCTTTACTGTAATCTGACTAGTAATTTCTTCAATTCCTGTTACTTTTGGTAGTCTCTGGAATTCATCCAAAAACAGCCCTGCAGCCAGCCTCACAATCACTTAACTGTTCATTTATTTGTTTTACATACTTAAGGAAACCACCTTAAATTTGAGATAGTACTCACCGATTTACAACTTCCATTGAATGTAAGGACATGTCCATGTTGACTAAGACAGAAAAATACTCTGTTATCTGACTAGACTGCATCAGTTTCAGCAACATTTCTATAGCTACTAAAGGATTGTTTTCAACGAGGTCTGGCAATTTGGCAGGAGTGAGACCAATATGGTAAACAAGCTTGGGGTCCTTTTCCAGTTCTCCAAGGAGCTGTAAAGAAAAAAAAAAAAAAAAGATACTCAGGTGGGGTTTTTTTCTTAACTATTTACATTATTGCTTGAAGAAACTGCTATAATACATGTAAGCTAAGGAGAATGATAACCCTTTAGATTTACGCATCTCTATTGAAAGATACTGGAGCTATACTTTAAGATTTCTGTGCAAAGACAACTGTGCACATAAAACCTTTAATGAGGCATTTAGTAGCCTTTCATCAGTGAATGGCAAGGAAGAGTAGGAAAAAAACAAAAAGCCACGTGAAAAGTTTCAGCCTTCTTTAGTTTCCTGTCCAGCAGAACGAAACACCAGTTTCGAGTTCACTGTTGTCAGAAAAAGTACAGGATATTTTATAGTGCTAGCATAATGATTATTAAAAAGCCCACTGAAATCAGGGCTAAAAATTTTGGTGTTGGCATTTCTGAAATAATTACTTATCAAAAGCTTCCACAGAAGCATGAACAACTTTGTTCTAAGAAGATTTTCCTATACAGAAAAATATTGGTGCCACTTATTGATCAACTGTAACTATGTCCAGTCAGTGTTATGAAATTTAAAGATTTCTTCCGTATTCATAAAAACCCATGTTAAAACTCTTGGTTTTTTACAATTTAAAGTCGTTGGAGTTTCCTGAATCTAAACACAGACCAATTAAAGTGATATAACTTTTTCAAATTACACGAGTTAATAGCTGCTAGAAAATCATTTTAGACAGATAAGTGCATGATACTTACCTGTGTTTGCTGTGGGGAAGTCAAGGGACTTTTAAAAGCTTTTGCCATGATTCTTTTTATCTCAACTCCAGTGCTGTTCTTAACACACATTGACTTATCCCACTGAATTGTGTGATCTGGCTCTATTGGATTTAACCACGCCAATTCATCCTCACATATATGGAGTGGAGGCGGTGGTCGAATAAACTCTGGTCGAAAGTGACCTAAAATGGCAACAATGTGAAACATTTTTTAAGCATCAGGTATTCAGTTTTACATCAGCACAAAAAGAAGCCCACGAAGCCCCCATTTTTTTAAGCTATTGTAACACTGAGAACAGCATTACAATCTTACTTGCCTCCCAGAAAAACATTTATTTCTCATTTTTAGTGATGCTGTTACATCAGCTTGTTTTTCCTCTTGATTCAGATCACTAAGTTACTGGTCTTTTTCCCTTTTACAGTAACTGCTTCCTTGGAAGGTGTTAACAGTCAATGCAGATCTTAGTGTAGGGGACTAAGATCTGAGGGGCTTCGGACCCAGAGTTTTAGCCAACAGATGATACAGGTAACAGCTTGAAGACAGGCTCCAGATTTTAAAAGTCTGGCAATGTGAACACTATGGAGTCTGATCTGGAGACAGCCTGACACAGTTTTGCATTGTTTCATTCCTCTTCATTCCCATTTCATACCTTGAAAATACTTCTGAACTACATTACATTTCATCTGGAGAAGTATAACGACAGCATGGCACGAGTTACAGAAACAAAAGATGTGAAAATGCACATACTTTCTATAGGAGGTTTTGGTCCACTCACTAAGGCTTCCGTGATCTGGGAGGCAACGGAGCTGTCAAAACCAGAGTTGGAAGAATCTGGGTCAGGATCGCTGAGAATGCTGGGGAAGCTGGCCTTGCTCTGCGTTGGCAGCTCGGACTGACGTTCTGAAAGAAGGCCAGTCCATAATATTAAAGCATAAAATTGAAACAGAGATGCCTGGAATACTAAAAGTAGTGAGAAACAATCAGCTTTAGAGAAGAACTAGCTTAAAAAAACCCAGATATCATCAACATGAAATTTAGTACTGTGTCAGGCAGCTAGTACTCGGCGGGCCAGCTGACAGGCGAGGGACAGAGACATGCAGCAAGTACAAAGAAGAAATAGAAATTAATCTGAAACACAGCCTTGACTTTAGAAAAAGTAAGTAACTGATGTAATCTGCATCTAAAAGCCCATTAGTAGATTCACGTGGTACTCCTGAAAGAGTTCACATGCTATATCTAGTTTTGCAATCGCTGCTTCTCAGAGCAGGGAAGTGAAAAATCTACACAGATACATTTACAGACTCCACAACGATAACAGCCATACTAGACCTGAAGTCAGCTACTCAAATTTATCCAACACATTTCAGTGGCATTGAGTAAACTACTTTTGCATTCGCTGCCAAGTTACAGCAAGTGCTTGTGTGGAAGAAGATGGAGTTTAATTGTTACATGATTCTACATACATCGGCATTAGAGCAAACCTGAGAAGAGCTGAAAGTCCCTTTAAAGGCCAAATTACAGAATATAAACAAGTTACATAAAAATAATAGTAAATTTAGTATATACAACTGAAGACTTGAAACTGGCCAAAAAGAAGCTATGAGGCTTAACACTTGCATTGTTGGATTTTTAGGTGTTCTTCTGTTACAATTTATCACTCTTCTGCATCTGAAGACTTAATGTCTGATCTTCTATATTCTCTGCATTATTTTAAGAGATCATGTTTTCCATTGCTTTGGCAAAAAAAAAAAAAAA